>JAQQSK010005915.1:0-14682 GCA_028658325.1 Potorous gilbertii
TTTTTTTTAAAAAAAGCAAAAATTAAGGCATATAAAAACTCTTCCATAGCCTCAAATTTTTCAGTCAACATTTCATCTACCTCCTTATTAATTAAAACCTTTCTTCCCAAGATACAACCTCTCCCAACCCTCTCCTTCTCTTCCACTTTCCCTGATTTCCCCCATTAAATGGTAATGTCCTCAAGGGTATTCATTGCTTTATTTGTATTTGTATCCCCAGTATTTGGCACAGGTGTTTAATAAATGGTTTTTGACTGACCAGTGCCTCTAAACTGTTGATTATCTCCAATTTATCCTATATATACCTTGCTTATACATAGTTATTTTCATATTATCTACCTCATTAGACTGTGACCTCATTGAGAGCATATTCTTGCCATTCTTACAGGGCCTTGGCACATAACAGGTACTTACTAAATACTCGTTGACCCAACCCAAATATTTTGGTACAGCCATAAATTAAACTTAACAGGAGATTAGGAGAGGAACATGGAGAGGAAGGATACTATTCAACAAGGAATAACCACTAGCAAAACGGACCTTCTTATCCTTAACGTGATGATAAAATGAGGGGAAAAAGACAAAGAACTAGGATCCAAGGAGGTATCCATCAATTGGGGGATTCCTAATGAATTTATGGCATATGAATTTAATACAATATTATACTATTGTAAGAAATCATGAAAGAAACTATTTCAGAAAATAGTGTGACCTGAAGCAGAGTGAAGCAAACAGATCATATAAATCATTTATATGAAAAGGGAGAGAATAAGCATTTATATTGCACCTACCACAGGCCAGGCATGATTCTAAGCACTTTGCAAACATCATCTCACTTGATTCCCACAACAATGCTGGGAAGTAGCTGTTGTTAATATCCCCATTTTACAATTTAGGATACTGAGGCAAAAAGGTTAAATGACTTTCCCAATATTACATAGTCAGTAAGTGTGTTTGACAATATTTGAACTGAAATCTTCCTGACTTCAGGACCATCCTGCTATCCCTGGAGAGTTTAGCATAGTGCCTAGAACACTGCAGACATTTAATTAATATTTATTGACTACCAATTACTGACTACTGCACCACCTCAATGCCATCTAAGAAAGGACAACAATATTGTAAAGAAAAACAACTCGGGAGAAACTTAAGAATTCTGATCAAAGCAACAATCACCCATATATCCAGATGACCTATTATGAAATGTACCGCATACCTCTTAACAGAGAGATAATAAATTAAAGGTGCAGAAAGAGACACACATTTGTGGACATGATTATTGTGTGAATTTCTTTATTTATTGGTTGCCAAAAAAAAACAGCCATCAAAATAATTTTTTTATTTCTTTAATTCACAGAAGAGAACTGAAAAAAAAAATCAGAGGAAAACAAGTTAGAAAGACAATTTTGAAAGTAATGAGTGAAATTTATTATATACTTTATCCAGTATGAAATGCAAATTAATAGTTTCAAATTAAATACTCTTTTGTGTCCTGCTGTGTATATGGAAATGGTCTATTTTTGGCATTTGAGTTCAAAATGCAAAAAGAAATTAAGTTAACGATGCCCTGTGTCTCTACTTCCTCACTCCCTGCTAATTTCCCAAGGCCTTGGCAACGGGTCTCCTACTCTCAGTCCTCTACTGAATCTGCTCTTTTAAAGGTCACTAGTGACACCCTAGCCACTAAATTCAATGGTCTTTTTTAAGCAATCAGTTTTTTGAGCGTTGCCCAACCTCTTCTATTTTATATTTTATCTTTCTTAGACTCCAAAGACATTGCACTCTCCTGATTCTCTTTAGTTCTCTTTAACTGCTTTTTTCAGGCCATAGTAGATAGAGAAAAAGACTTAAAAGATAGGTTCACATCCTTTCTTAAACACTCTTCTAACCCTAGTCAAGTCACTTGATAATTCTATGACTCTTTCGTTTAATCTCTCTGGGTCTCATTTTCATCATCTGTAAAATGAGGAGGTCAGACTCCATGGCCTCTAATGTCCCTTCCAACTCCACACTTTGAATCCTAATTGAATCCTTAATTGCTTTTTTTTTTTACTTTAATGTGGGTGTTTCCCAAGGATCTGTCCTCTCTCAATGTTCTCTCCTTGGTGATTTCATTCTTAGGATCTATAATCTAACAATATAGTATGGTATTCCATGGTATTGAATGGAATACCAATATGGTGTTCCAACTCCTTTTAATTCTAGTATCTTCCTTCTGTTACTTATTTCCTACTGATTTTGTATATAACTTGCTTGTCATCTCCCCAATAGACTATAAGCTCCTCCAGGCAGGAGACTATCATTTAGCCTTCTTTATATCTCCAGGGCTTAGCACAATATCTAGCACATAATAAGTACTTAATATATGTTTCTTGATTGAGTGACTGGCATAAATTTTTGCACAAGAAAAAAAATATTTCCCTTAAGGTTTGCAAGATGTTTTTCATACATTATTTTGTTTAGGATCCTCACAACATCCCTTTAAGATGGATACTAGAGGTATTAGCCATGATTTAGAAGTTAAGCAGTTAAAGGATAGAGAGCTATAGTCACACAACTACTATGTCACTGGCAAGATTCAAATCTGGCCTCCTGTGAGTGCACATCTTTTCATTCATCATGCCTCTGATCAACTATCTCTAAGGTTCCTTCTAGTTCTATTGTAAATCTTATCTCATTTTCAGTTTTGATCAGGAATCAGAAAAGACTTCAGGAAGGAGATTGAGTCACATCTTGAAGGAAGAGAAGGATTTTAACAGCCACAGACTGGGGTTTCAGGGAGAGAAAAGTGGAGTCCATTCTAGTTAAAAAGGACTAGGTTAGGGGCAATAAGTTTGCCTGGAATCTCAGACTAAAAAGGAAACTTGGAATCACTTAGGTCAATCTGTACCTGGCCAATAATCTCTCGACAACATCCCCAGTCAACAGACATCCAGCCTTTGCTTAAAGACTCTCGCTCCCTCTAGTGGAGGGGACCTTACTAACTTTTAAGGCTGCTCATGCCACTTTGGGATATCTCTAATAGTTAGGAATCTTTTTTTCTTACATTGAATCTAAATCTGTCATTGCAATTTTCATTCTTTATTCTATCACCCAAACCTAGTTCTTCTTCCATATTACAGCCCTTCAAATACTTGAAGATAGCTATCATGCTCTCCCCTTCCCTACCAAGTTTAAGACAAAAAGAATGGTGGTTTTGACTTTACTGCTTGCATCAAACCAGGTTCATAACCCCTTTGTTCTTATAGGAAATTTGATCAAGAAGCAATAATGTATATGGAAAAAAGTTTTATCAGTTCATAGACGATAAGGCATCAAAGAGGGAATTTTATGCTGGTGTAACAATCCTCTGGGAATTCTTCCCCAGCTAGTACTTGAATGTATAGGTTGGGACTCAAAAGGCAGCTGCTTCCTCAGGTTCTAAAGTAACCCTTTCTGTCCATATTCTTAACCTAGTGGGTCTATGCTCCTAAAACCATAGTTCATAAGCTCCCTGCTATGCTTGCTATTAACAGTCAGTAAGTAGACATAATTAGTCTTAGAAAATGCCTTTATTCAGATAGCACATATTTTTCATAAATACACATGGAATTCATGGGTAGGCACAAATCTAGAATAAATGGTTATGAAGCATAGATTTTGGATGTAAACATGACAAAAGCAACTCAGAACTCTTGGTAGTTCAGTACCTGAAAACCTTTCTCTCTTTTTAGAATCTCCACATGGCTCCCCTTGGATGCAGTGTCTCTTCAGGGCCAGTATCTCACCTGGGCTGTCAGTTTGTTTCTTTCCTTAGTTTAACTTTCAATGGTCCAAAATCCTGCTCACTGAAATTGCTTCCTCCCTTAAGTTACTGTCTGTCTGTCTTCATGACTTACTAGAGTCTTACTACGTCTCTGCCCCTAGCTGGATGCAGTGTCTCCTACTAGTCCAACAGTTCCCCTTTAAAGTAACATGACTGATATTACTAGGGAGAAGAGAGAGAAATAATTCCTTTCCCAGGGAACTCTTCCATAGGCAACTCCTGACTGGAAATGTCTCTAGCTCTTGAACTCTTAACTACTGGACAATTCCTCTGGGCAAGTCACTGCTAGATTCAAAGTCCAATTGGGAGGAAAGAAGGAAAAGAAAGACATACCCTGCTTTCCACAGCAAGCAACTCACTCTACTAGTGCTCACAGCTTTGCTGCTTGCAGTCCTTTGGGCTTAGCTACTTAAAACCCCCAGAGGTATAGATAATTTGTTTTCTCTGCTATTATAGTTCTTTTTCTTTTCTTTCTTGGATCAGGCATAGATACAGCCAAAACTCATAAACAGATCAGGGCATAATCTTGTTTACACATTAAAATCTCATCAGATGTAACTACATCAAGTGAGGGGGAGGGTGGGGAATGGGAATCACATTCCACTTCTCTTAAATGAGTTGACAGTCAATAATCCAAAGATAATAAATAATAAAATTTGAAAACTGGTAGGAATCTTAAGATCATCCAGCTCACCTCTCTCATTTTACACTTACAGAAAATGAGGCCCAGAGAACTACAGTGGTTTTCTCAAAGTCACACAATGGCAGTTATGAACTTAGAACCAAGTTCTCCTGAGTCCTACTAAAATAACGGAAGGTTTTAAAATAATTAAGAAGATGATAACAATGAAATTAATATGAGGACAAAGCTAGTGAATGGAAGCTGTGAGGGTTATAATCTTTTTTTATGGTCTTCCTTATTCTGGGCACATTAAACAAATGTAATAAATTTTTAACCTACCAGGGGCCAGATTTGCATTTCCTGTCCTTGGGGGAGAATATGTACCATTCAAGAGTGGAAAGGAAAATACAATTTGAAGATAGAAAAAAAATGGGACTGGATTCAGAAATAGTATTCTCACAGAAAATAAACAATGGGGAAATTTTTAATAATTTTACCAAAAAAAACCACTTTAAGTCTTGGGAAATTTTCTATAGATCTTAATGAATTTCCATGAGACCCTTGGATATGACATGGAAAGTTTAAATATCCTTTCCTGTGTGCTCTGAAAATAAATCTTTCACTGCTCCCTCTGATATACAAGGTATTCCATTTTTCTGTAAGATTGAGTTCTGTCTAGAACAATTTTCTCTATGAAAAAGTAAGTTAGATCTTCACAGAAATACAAGGACCTAAAACATTTCCAAAGGACTCATGATGCAAAATGTCATGCACATCCAGAGAAAGAACTAAAGAGTCACAACACAGAATGAAGCAGACTATTTTCTGTTTTGGTTTGGTTTGGTTTTTCTCATGGTTTCTCCCATTCATTTTAATTCTTCTATGCAATATGACTAATGTGAAAATGTGTTTAATAAGAATGCATGTGTAGAATTCACATAAGATTGCATCCCCTCTTGAGAGGGAATGGAGGGGGAGAAAATTCAAAACTTATGAAAGTGATTATTGAAAACTGAAAACAAATAAATTAATTTTAAAAAAAGAATCACTAGCCTCCATAAAAAAATAAAGAAAAAGAAAGTGGTATAAATAACTTCAGTAAGTAAGAATGAACTTTCATCTAAGTTTTGATCACCTATTTCTCTTTCCTGTTTGACGGCCACTACAGATGATGGAGGGATGGGATTTTGGATCAATGTAACTCAGCCAAGAGGCTGAGAGTAGATGTTGTTGAGGTCCAACTCTCATTTCAAGTCACCAGTTCACCAGTGGTTCAACTAGCCCCACATCAGTCCTGAAGATCCTCAAAACCAAGTATACATTATTAGATCTCAGCAAGAAACCCTGTTCTTCCAGACATGGAAAACAAAATGCACCTACCTTGGACCCTCCTCTTCAGGAAACTCATCATCCTGTGAGATTGCATCAGCTTTGGTGCTGATTCCTCCCCAGTAGCCTCAGTGCTGCTGCCCAGCCTTCAAATTTGAGGGCTAGAGGGTGCAACAAAGAACCCTTCCCAAACCTCCATTTAAAGGGGGTTCCAAGACCAGACATCTTTTCATTTCCCATCTGCTTTCATTCCTTGGGTTGCACTAGACTCTGGAACCATTTTTCTCTTTCCTATCTGTATCCCTAGTGCTTAGTACAGTGTCTAATACATCTTTGACACAACAAATAATCACTGACTGACTTTGTTGTGGTTTCATGATGTGTTGTGGTGGAATCATCTCAAAGAATTCAGAGTCAGGCCATCTCTAATCCAAGTATAGCCATTTATTAAGATGCTTCTTATGAAGAAGTCTAAGTTTTGAGAGGAACCAGAAACTTCAGAGAAAGAATGATAGATTTTTATAGGGTAAAGATATAATTACATAACAGAAATTATGAATATTAAAAAGGCAGCAGGGACTTGTTAAGGGATTATGTAATAGGAGAGGGGTCATGGCTACAGAGGAGCTGTGCATGCAATTACCCACAATGCATACAGAAAAACCAATTTGGGGAGGTATGTATGTATGATAACAATATTATAATAAGCCTCTTTAAGTCATAATTTCACCTAAAGAACAGTTTTTGCTATTACTGTGTGTAAGGATAACTTAAGGTTAAGGTTAGTGGGGAGGGGGGGAAGAGTTAAAGATCTTCCCCACTCATCAATAGATCTGAGACATTTTTTGTTACTTTCTAATGAGGCACAGGGTCACAAGGATCACGCCCTCCAGCCCTAAAAAAAGTATATATACTCTGAGGTGTCTATTTTTTGGAAGAAGTTTTGTGTGCCAGATGAGACTCTGGACAGCATTTTGAGAAGCCCCCTGACTTTGAAAACTCAGATGTTGGTGCTTCTCTCTCTGGTAATGATATATGTATTGTCTATGATCAGACAGTTGGAAGTCCTGTCTGTTGGTCTTTTGGTTTGTAATTTCTGCTTGTAATTTCAGTTTGTTTTTCTCTGGATGTTGACTTTTTCCCCTGAACTAAGTGAATGATATATGTACTTTATTAAAGTACATTGTTAACCCCTCAAAAGCTGCTTTCCTTTTAGAAAAGCAGATCTAAGAACCTGTACAGCAGGCCCTCCTATGTATGCCAGGGTCCTTGCTGATACATTATGCATGTGCCTATTTAGGGAAAGTTCCTTCTATTGTTTTGGGGTCCACATTCTGCTTGGGCATCCTGGTGGTGCTACTTTCTGATTGGCTGAATACTATGGTCCTGTCTGAAACTAGATGGATGTATTTGATGATTGATTGCATGGACACACCTGATGTTTCTGTGGGAAATATGAGGAATGGGTCTCAGGGTAGTGGTTAGCTAGAGGCAGGGACTGGGGTCTTATTACATGGACATGCCTGCTATTTCTGTAAGAAATATGAGTTCATGGACACACCTGTTGTTCTAGTGAGCAGTGAGACATATATGAGGAAGTTAAGATATTGAGTGTGGGAGGGTGAGTGGCTAGATAGGGGCAATGGGCCTGGTATTCAGTGGGACCTATAAGGAAGTTAGAACATTGGGACTGAGGGCAGTTTTATTAGAATTCCATCAACTTGACTAATAACAAAATCCATGACCAGGAGCAGATTCAACACTAAGAATAAAATGCCAGTTCACTTATCAGTGTAGGGACCAAAATCCTCAACTGGCCATTTTCTATAAGAAAAGAAAAATAAAAAATCCCTACAAACATGATTCACGCTCAGTGTAAAGAAACTCTCAATTGTGTTAAGGAAGTCTTATGCACAATAACAACTAACGAAGGATGGGGCTCCCTGGCTCCCTTGAGTCTCAAGAGCAGTTTCTGCCTACTGACTTCTAGTGTCAATGAAAACATCCCCCCAGTTGCAGTAAGAATAGGAAGTGGCAAAAATGTGTGGGACTTGAGAGGTCTTTCTAAAGCACCTAGGACCTCATTCATTTCAGCACCATGGTCAGCAATACTATTAATACCTTTAAAAACTAAACATTATCTCCATGTCTATATGGGCCATCAAAGAACTTTCGTAAAGGATCCCATTCAGTATGGTTGAACAATTATATTGCAGTTTACTCTTATCTCTCCCAACTAGATTGAAGGCCAGAACAATGATGTATTAATTCTTTTATTAACTGAAAATTTCAATCTATCAACTTTTATTAAGCACCCACTAAGTGCTGGGAATACAAAAGGAGGCAAAAGACTATTTTTCCCTCAAACAACTTACAATCTAATGGTGGAGACAACATGCAAATAAATATATACAGAGCAAGCTATGTGCAGAGCAAATAGGAGATAATTAACAGTGGGGAGGCATTAGAATGAAGAAGTATTGGGGAAAAGCTTCTTGTAGAAAATAAGATTTTAGTTGGGACTTAAAGGAAACCAGAGATGTCAGTGGTCAGAGCAGAGGAGGGAGAATATTGATGGAGTGTCTTGTTTGTGAAACAACCAAGTCACTTAACATCTCAATGCTCTAGTTCAATGGTATCAAACTTGAAAAGAATTGGAAGACACTAAACTGTACACATGGATTTCTGTGAGCTGCATATTGTCTTAGTTTTAAAATATAATATTATCTATATCTTATTGTAATTTCATTCCGTTAAATACTCCCAGTTACATTTTAATCTTGTTTGGGCTGAACTGGGAATGTTGTGGGTTGTGTTTTAACCCTTGATGCTGACAAGTGTCTAAGACTATGTATTTGCAGAGAAAATCTTGACCTCCATTGGTAGAAGGAGTTTACTCACTTCTCTATTCCAATGAAATCACTGTTCCTGTCCCTATCACTATGTTAGCCTTGCCTTTCCCAATTAGATTGTAAGCTTTCTGAAGGCGGGGTCCATGTCTTATAAATATTTTTATGAACTTAAAATGCCTTGTGTAGTGTTTTTGATGCAGAATCAACACTATCTTTCCCACAGCTTGATCAGTACAGGGCACATAGTCAATCTCAATATATCCTTGATGGTAAACTATTCAATAATCTATTTCAAGCTGTCAAAAACCTACTGTGAATAAGAGCGAGAGCTATGCTATCAACTGGTCTTATTTTCAGTGTGAGGGCTGAGTCCAATTATCCCAATTTTGTGCAATGGGTATCTCAACCCTGCTTGTGACAATTCTCATGATTCCTTAAACACCCCATTTCTCTTTCCCTCCCCCCAGTAGCATATTGTAAAGATCTTAGAAAATAGATCATTGGTTTTGCTGGAAACAACCATGTTAGACACACAGGATCTACAAAAAAGTGATATCTTTTCCATTCACTGTGTGAGCCACTTATGAGCATGTTGCTTTAGTTCTATACTCAGGATGTTCATTGTTGGCTTATGATTGAAATTTCAAAATTCAGGAAAAGACAGGAGTCAATAGAAGACAAGAGGACACTTTGCTGAGAGGCTCATACATTTCCATATCTATGTCCCTCTCAAGGGAAAGATGAGAATTTTTACAAGATGAATAAAAATACATTTTGCATAGTATGAAAGCCAGTGGCAATTGTGACTCACCTCCAGCCAAAATATGTGAAGACTTGTCAATCACTAGTTTCCAGGGGATACAAATCTGGTCTCTCCCACAGGCCTGAGAAGCACCAGTAAAAAGCCTAGAAGAATGACAAAATTGAAATATCCTGACTGCTGAAAGCAATCCCATAAAATCTGTAGCAAAGTCAATCCCCAAAGAAAATTTTGTAGTGGATCAAGTTTAAGTCCCTATCTTACCAACCCTAGTGTCCACCTGGCCCTACTTTCCCTAGGCAATGCTTAACGCCTTTGCTTTTGTCTCCTATTCTAGCAATCCTTTTCCCACTAAAACTGAACTGGTCCTTGCACTATTCTCTGTTGTTGTCCTCATTGACCTCCATTTGTTCTCAGGAGTTTCCAACTCTTTGTGACCCCATTTGGGGTTTGCTTGGCAGACATACTGGAGTGGCTTCTCATTTCCTTTTCCAGCTCATTTTGCAGATGAAGGAGTGAAGTAAAGAGAGTTAAATGACTTGCCCAAGGTCACATAGCTAGTGTGTGAGTCTAGTTTTGAACTCAAGAAAATGAGTCTTTCTAACTTCAGGCTTGGTACCCTATCCATTGCCCTACCTACCTGCCCGATAAAATATTTGCCTGGCTTACAAGTAAACTAGTTCATCATAAAGTGTTAGTGATTGAACATGGCTGGATTTTTAAAAATTTCCTTTAAGTAGGAACTTTCAATTCTTTGACTTTTGTTAGGAATTTTAAACCCCATAGTAGGATATCTCAGATCCTTCCAGATAATTTCATTTCATTGACTAATCTAAAAATAATAATAATAGTAGATCATTTTCATGTAGCTTTGTGATCATAAAGGACTTTGTATGTATTATTTATTTTGAGATCTATAATGGCCCTGTGAAGTACAGGGATTATCTACATTTCATCTCCATTATTATCTACACTTTACAGTAACAAAAATCAGTTCAGACATATGACCTCCCCACAATCACATAGTTATGGCTGACTAACCAAAGTTTGAAAACAAAACTTTTAACCAATAGCTAGTGGTCATTCCAGTATACCATGTATTCCCCATTAGAACTTACGCTCCTTGTGAATGGGCATCATTTCATTCTTTGTACTTGTATCCCTAGCACCCAATACGATATCTGGCACATAGTTGGTGCCAGTAAATGCTTGTTGATTAATTGATATTCAACATAAATTAAGCACATGGAAGCTCGGCTTAACAACAATACCTATAGACTAATGTGAATACTTTCATTATTAGAAATGGTTTTAAATATTTTCTAGGACTGTGGTGAGAGAAAAAAGATTTCAATTGAATAAGAAAGTGGAATAGATAGCATGAGGTCCTCCTGACTGCAGGTAAGAATAGCAATGGTGGCCTACCTCCGCTCCACCCAAGTATAAGTCACTAGAACTATCAGTACTAAAGTTAAAACAAAGTTGGAGACTGCCCTTTTACTGTCCAACATAAAGACTATAGGATATAAACTGGTTAGATTCAGTAACACCTTATGTCTGTGTAAGGGTAGAGGTAGATTAAATCATTCAATCCCTCAAGCCCACTTAGCCCTGATCAGGTGAGAATACCTCCATTGAGTCGATCAATAAAGCAGAGCCATGAACAAGACCTCATACCTCTATTCAATCAATCAGAGGCTTTGTACTAGGTTTGGAAAATAAATTTAGAATTCTTTGAAATCCACTGAATGAATTGGAGTGCTGCTGCATAGGTAGACTTCTTAAATTGTTTGAGGGGACATGTGCATGCCCTGTGGATTTTGCATAAAATATCAATCCAATTCAGAACCCAAGGATTCAAACATATCCCAGCAAAAAAGAGCCATTCTAGCCAGGCCCCTGAGAAGTAATTCCTTGAAGGAGAGAAAAACCTCAGTCTCATCTTGGGTTTCTGTCTCCCCTCACCTCTGCTTTGACCAGAAAGGAGGGCATGGCGAACTTTGGAAAGCCAGAGGACTTCGGATTTCCCATTGGTATTGTAGTTTTAGTTGCATTCCCAGAACATCTGACATAGTACCCGTAAAAGTAACCAAGAACGAACTAGACACACCTAGAAAAAGACAAACTCAAGACTCAACAGAATACAGAGCCCTGCAGAAAAACTATAGATTTCTGAGGGGAACTTCTTGAGTATCCCATGGAGGCATGGGGGGTAGGGGAGAGAGGTTTGGAAATGCAGGGGGAGGAGAAGGACTTTCAACAACCAGGCCTTGAGAGGTAAATATTTTATCGAAATTACATAGAGTCAAAAGCATTTGTCCAAAACAGGAAGATGATAAAGGGTGGAGAAGATGTGGGAGAGTTGGAACACTAATTCATTATTGGTGGAGCTGCGAGCCAATCCAACCATTCTGGAGAAAAATTTGGAGCCATGCCTGAAGGGCTATAAGAATGTGCATACCCTTCGACCCAGCAACACCCCTTCTAGGGCTGTATCCCAAAGAGATCATAAAAATGGGAAAAGGACTCATACAAAAATATTTATAGCAGCTCTTTTTGGGGTGGCCAAGAACTGGAAATCGAGGGAATGCCATCAATTGGGGAACGCCTAAACAAGTTGCGGTACATGAATGTGATGGAATGCTATTATGCTATAAGAAATGACAAACAGTTGGACTTCAGAAAAACCTGGAAAGATTTAAATGAACTGACACTTAGTAAAATGAGCAGAACTAGAAAAACCTTATGTACAGTAACAGTCATAGATGCAAGGACTATTTCTGACAGACTTAGCCCTTCACAGCAATGCAAGGACCTAAAATATTCCCAAAGGATTCTTGATGCAAATGCCTTCTACATCCAGAGAAAGAACTGTGGAATCAGAACACAGAATGAAGCAGACTATTTTCTCTTGTGTTATGTCTTGTTTTGTTTTTTTCTCATGGTTTCTCCCATTCATTTTTATTTTTCTGTGCAACATGATTAATGTGAAAATGTGTTTAATAAGAATGTATGTAAAGAATCCATATAAGATTCCATGCCATCTTAGGGAAGAAAGAGTGAGGGAGGAGGAGAAAATTTAAAACATATGGAAGTGATTGTTGAAAACTGAAAAGAAATAAATTAATAAAAATAAATTATTTGTCCAACCTCCATCAGATTGGTGTAGTAGAGAGGGGGCTAAATTCAGAATCAGAAAGTCCTGAATTCAAATTCTGCTTCTGACTTCTACTAGTACCTAACCTAAGACTCAGATACCTCATCTATTAATGTACATATAATTAATAACAATAGCTAGAACTTTTAGAATGCTTTGCACATCTTAGCTCATTTCATCCTTACAACAACCCCATGAGAGAGGTGCTATAATCCCCATGATTGGATTATCTGTATTCCCATTATAATTCGCTATTATTATATATTATAATAAATATAATCATATTATTATATATTATAATTCTCATTATTAAAGGCAAGGAAACAGACACAGAGCTAGCATGTGAGATGTCACTTCTTCCTGACACCCTGTCCCGTGTCTCTATCCATTGCAACATGTTTTGTTGTTCAGTCCTTTCTGTTATGTCTGACTTTTCATGGCCCCATATGGAGTCTTCTTGGCAAAGACACCAGAGTGGTTTTCCTTCTCCAGCTCATTATACAGGTAGAGAAACTGAGGCAAATAGGGTTAAGTGTTTTGCCCAGGGTCACACAGTTAGTAAGTGTCTGAGGTTGGAATTGAACTCAGGTCTTCTTGACTCTAGGCCCGGAACTCTATCCTCTGTGCCACCTAGATGCCTGTAATAATTATAAGGTTAGCTTTACATGGTGGTTGTGATGTTGAAATGAGATTATGTACGAAAAGTTCTTTGAAAAACTTAAAAGTGCTATACCAAGATCAATTATTGTGGTGGTGGTGATGGTGATGGTGATGGTCATGATGATGGTCATGATGAAGATGATGGTCATGATGATGGAAACAGAGGCCAGAGATGGAGGAAGCTGAAAGACTAAAGTCAGGAATCTGACTGAGTCAGGCAAACTCTAACACAGCAGTTCAGAAAACAATTTCAGATTGGGAAAGAATGCAGTTGTTTCCCCGCTGACCACCACAACCAAATTACACCAACATTTTATATGATTGAAAATGTTTAATCCTGAAGAATAACTTTTTTTTTCTTGTTGCAAGGATTGCAGAAATCCATCAGGCAAATAAAAGCCACCCCCAGTCCTCCTACAGGCACACAAAAAAGTAGCAGAAGGGTGGGGGGGTCAGCTGATTGTTCCATGCTCTAGGGTGACTCAGTCCAGAACAGCCAGGCAGCCCAGGGGACCTTGCCACGTGCTTAGCTCTACAGACTTAAAAAAAATAATCACCTGCTGGTGAGTGCCCCATTTGAGTTCTTAATCAAAGGCAAGAAAAATAGAAGTGGAAAATCCCCAGGTCACTCTGCCCACTTACAAGAGACCAGCCAGAATTATTTCCTGTTTCATCAACAGGCTGCCAGGTTATGTTCTGGGACTTGGCTGTTTTTGCCATTTTTTCTTCCCCAACTAGCCACCCCCACTGTTCTTAGTCACATTTCCTCATGCAAGATTCAAAGTAATTCCTCTTCTCTACTCCAGTCAAACCATTGTATTCACCATCCCTAGAACATGCTGTTCCCTTGCCAGACTCTGTTTTCATTGTTGCCCTGCCTGGAATGTCCCGTCTGCTTCTTTCCACTTCTCAAAATTTGGTCCAGCCTTCAAAAATCGACTCATATTCTACCACTTCCCTAAAGACTTTCCAAGGTTCCTGATGCCCAGTTCCAACCCCCATACTAGAAATGATCCCTCTCTTCTTTGACTCCCTAATGATAAAAGAATATTTTTTCTTATAGAGTTGTGAGAAAAATACTCTGTAATCTCTAAAGCATAGTAGTAATAGCTAGCATTTATATAGAGCTTTGAAAAGTTTGAAAAGTCTGTTACGAATATGATCTAATTTGAGCTGGAGTAGTCCTGAGAGGTAGGTGTTGCTACTAACTACATTTCACAGAAGACAAAAGCAAGATAGAGAGTGACTTACCTAGAATCACAGAACTAGTCTGACGTCAGACTTGAATGCAGGTTCATGGTGCCCACTAACTGCTTCTAGAAAAACAAGTTATTACTGTTGTATAGCAAAGAGTTCTCTTTCATATTCTGACTTCAGCCTTTTGCTACTTTTTCTAAAATCAGTATACAGAATTTGGGGTAGTCAATCATGCAAATAGCCTAAATCTTAGGGAATAAAACCCTCTTTTCTTACCAGACAAGGTCAAGCAATTGATTA
>JAQQSK010005916.1:0-14682 GCA_028658325.1 Potorous gilbertii
CTAGGAGTTTCTCTTTTTGGATATCTTTCAGGTGGTGATCGATAGACTCCTTGAATACTTATTTTGCCCTCTCCTTCTAGAATATCAGGGCAGTTTTCCTTGATAATTTCATGAGGGATCATGTCTAGGCTCTTTTTTGATCATGGCTTCCAGGTCGTCCCATAATTTTGAAATTGTCCCTCCTGCATCTACTTTCCAGGTCAGTTGTTTTTTCCAATGAGATATTTCACATTCTCTTCCATTTTGTCATTCTTTTGGGTTTTTTTTGTAATTTATTAGTTTGTCATAAAGTCATTAGCCTCCATCTTTTCCATTCTAATTTTGAGAAAACTATTTTCTTCAGTGAGCTTTTGCACCTCTTTTTCCACTTTGATAATTCTGCTTTTGAAAGCATTCTTCTCCTTATTGGCTTTTTGAACCTCTTTTGCCAGTTGAGTTAGTCTATTTTTGAAGATGTTATTTTCTTCAGCATTTTTTTGGGTCTCCTTTAGTTAGTTATTGAACCGTATTTCATGCTTTTCTTGCATTTCTCTCAATTTTCTTTTCAGTTTTTCTTCCACCTGTCTAACTTGATTTTGAAAATCCTTTTTGAGCTCTTCCATGGCCTGAGCCCATTGGATATCTATTTCAGATGTTTGAGATACAGAGGCCTTGACTCCTATGTCCTTGCCTGATGATAAGCATTGTTCCTCCTCCTCAGAAAGGGAAGGAGTTAACATCTGTTCACCAAGAAAGTAACCTTCTATGGTCTTATATTTTTTCCCTTTTCTGGGCATTTTTCCAGCCAGTTACTTGACTTCTGAGATTCCTGTGCACCCCGGCCTATATCCGCCCAGCTAGTGCTTAGGGTCTGAGATTCAAATGCTCCCAGCCAGTTACTTGACTTCTGAGAGTCCTCTCCACCCCCGCCCTGGATCTGCCCAGCTAGTGCTTGGGGTCAGAGATTCAAATGCTGCTCCCCAGCCTCAGGACTTTTGGCAGCAGGCCTGGCTGCTATTCAATGGGAGCTTAATTTCTGGTGCTCAGGTGGGTTCAGGCCGCCTCCCAGGCTCAGTTCCCTCATGGGGTTTATGCAGAGACCTTTTGTAATGGAGCTCCTGCTGAGCTCCTGCCTGCTCAGTGAGGCTCTGGCTGCCTGTTACCTCTGCTGCTGCCTCTGCCGCTGCCTCCCGAGGGGGCCTGATTCTCAGAGACATCCCGCTCCCGTCTCAGCCAGTCTCTCTCACTGATCTGTGAGTCTGTGGGTGGAGGGACCTTCGTGGCCACTGGAGATTCTGTCCCTGAATCCTGCTCGGATCTGCTCGCTCCTCTCAGTGTCACGTGGCCAGGGCAGGGGAGGGCTCTGCTCCCGTCCAGTGCTCGCTGTACCTTTGGGATCCGTTTTTCAGGGCTCTCTGGGTCCGAAATCTTCTTTACTGTGTTGCTGTGTGGCTTCCACTGCTCCAGAATTTGATCGTAGTTCTTTTTAGAGGAAATACATGGGCTGTGGGTTTGGAGCTAGTATATGTGAGTCTTTCTACTCTGCCATCTTAGCTCCACCCCTCAAGGAAAATGTATTGCAAGTAAGCAGAAAGAAACAATTTGATTCTTGTGGAAATGCAATCAGGATAAAACAAGGCCTTGCACCTTCCACATTAAAGGATTGGAGGGATTGTAATGTGATATTCTGGAAGTCAAGGGATCTAGGATTAAAAATGTGTATCTCCTACACAGAAAAATTGAATATACCCCTTCAGGGGAAAAATGGATTGCCAATGAAATTGAGGACTTGAAATATTCATGAAAAGGTAAACAGGCAAAAGAAATTATAAGAGACTTACCAAAGTGGGACTGTTAACAGTTCTATTTGGAAACATAGTATTTGTAAGCCTTATACATTTTCTCAGTATTGTCATAGTTGAACGGTATAAATATATAGACAGAGGGCAAAAGGTGAGTTGAATATGAAGGGATGATATATAAGAAAACAAAATAAGAGATGAGAGAGGAATATATTGGGAGGAGAAAGGGAGAAATAGAATGGGTTTAATTATCTCACATAAAGTAGGAAAGGAAAAACTTTTACAATGGAGTGGAAGAGAGGTGAGGTAATGGGTAATAAGTGAATTTTACTTTCATTAGGTTTGACTTAAGAAGGAAATAACATGCATACTCACTTGTATATGAAATTCTGGAAGGGGATAAAAGGGGGTAATAATAGGGAGGGAAAATAAGAGGAGGGGTAATCAGAAGTAAACACTTTTCAGGAGGGACAAGGTCAAAAGAGAGAATAGAATATATGGGCGAGCAGTATAGGATGGAAGGAAATATAATTAGTCTTTCACAGCATGACTGTCATGGAAGTGTTTTGTATAAATACACATGTATAACCTATATCAAATTGCTTGCCTTCTCAAAGAGGGGTGTGTAGGAAGGGAGAGAATTTGGAACTCAAAGTTTTAAAAACGTAGGCTGACAATTGTTCTTGCATGCTACTGGGAAATGAGACACACAAGTAATATAGGTTAGAAATCGTTCGTTACCTGCAGGAATGTGGGGAGGAAGGGAATAAGAGAAAGGCAGTTGCAGTTGAAGAGAGGGCAGATTGGGGGAAGGCGAAATTAGAAAGCATGCTCTCTTGGGGTGGAGGAGGGGAGAGATGGGGGAAAATTTGAAACTCAAAATCTTGTGGAAGTGAATGTTGAAAACTAAAACTAAATAAATACTATAAAGGTGGTTTGGAATTGATTGTGTGACATGAGAGAAACTGGAATTGGACTGTTCAGTATGGCATACCCACATTGGACATGTTGTTCTCTTATATGAGCAAAGCAGAATTGAAGTATCTCAAAAGGTGCACAAATCTAAAAAGTCCACCCCAAATGTTCACAAGAACAATTTGTGCCTGACTTGTGGTCGAATTTTCTGTGCACTTATTGAAGTGACCAGACACAGTCAGACACAGTATAACATGACTCAGACACAGTCAGAAGCACTATAACTTGACTCTGGCTTAATGACATCATTTTGGTTCTCTTCAAGAATGAAGGACAACTACCAATCTCAATTCTCAAGATATATGAACAGGAATTTTTTAAAAGAAGAAATCAAAACTACTTCTAGCTATGTAAAACTATGCTCACACAATATTGATTAGAGAAGAGCAAATTAGAACAACTCTGAGGCAGCATTTAACACCTTCCAGAAGTAACAAATGCTGGAGACAATGAGGAAAAATGGATACACATGGTAAATTGTTAGTGGGTCTATGAACTGGTGCAACCATTCTGGAGAACTATTTGAAACTATGGTCAAAGGGCTATTAAAATGAGCATATAGGAAATTAAAGATATCTATAATCACATGAAAGAATGCTCTAAATCACTTTTGATTAGAGAGATACAAATAAGAGTGACTCCGAGGTACTGCATCACACCTATTACATTGGCAAATATGATAGAACAGGAAAATGATGAATGTTGGAGAGGATTTGGGAGTCGGAACACTGGCTCATTGTTGGTGGAGCTGTGAGCTCATCCAACCATTCTGGAGAGCAGTTTGGAACTATGCGCAGGGAGCTATAGAAATGTGCATGAGCTTTGATGCAGCAATATCACTTCTGGGACTGTATCCACAACAGATCATAAAAATGGAAAAGGGTTCCATCTGTACAAAAATCTTTATAGCAATTGCCTTTTTAGTGGCCAAAAACTGGAATTCAATGGGATGGCCATCAATTGGGGAATGGCTGAATAAATTGTGGTATATGAATGTAATGAAATGCTATTGCACTATAGAAAATGATCAGCAGAAGGACTTTGGAGAGCTCTGGAAAGATTTTTATGATCTAGTGCTGAGTGAGAGGAGAAGAGCCAGGAGAACTTTGTGCACAGCAAGACTACAGTGTGCGGGGGTTCTTTTCTGGTGGACTTGGATTTTCATAGCAATGCAAGGACATAAAATAAAAATTCCCAATGATATAAGGCAAGATGCCTCCCATATCCAGAGAGGGAACTACGGAATTCAATCGCAGAATGTAGCAGATCATTTAGTATATATGTATTACATTTTGGTTTGTTATATGATTTCCCCGATTTACTTTAGTTCTACATAGCATGACTATAGTGAAAATGTATTCAATAGGAATGTATGTGTAGATCCTATATAGAATTGTATGCCATCTTGGGGAGGGAGGGAGGTGGTGGGGGATAGGCAGGGGTGAAAATCTAGATTTTATTGTAGTGATTGTACAACATTAAAAATAAATAAAATGAATATAAAAAAATTATATCAAAATTATCAGTTTTACCTCCAGTGATCCTCATCACTTGTTTATTCAGAAACTCTTACCTACAGATCAAGCAGGTAATTTTTCCCAAGCTTCTTTATTTGCTTACAATATCCCTCTTTGTGTCTAGATTGTGTACCCATTTTGACCAAATCTTGACATACGGTATGAAATGTTGACCTGTACTTAGTTTTCGTTAGGATGCTTTACAGATTTACAACATTTTTTTTTCCAATAGTGAGTTCTTGTTCTAGGGGCTTGAGTCTTTAGGCTCATCAAAAATAATAACTATGGTCATTTACTTGTGTATATTGTATTGCTAATATATTCTACTGATCCATCTCTGTTTCTTATCCAGTTCAAGATTTCTTTTCTTTTTTTCTTTCTTTCTTTTTTTTTTTTTGAAGGGAAGCTATCAGGGTTAAGTGACTTGCCCCTGGTCACACAGCTAATAAGTGTCTGATGTCAGATTTGAACTTGGGTTCTTCTCTATCCATTACACACCTAATTGTCCTCAGATGCTTTATTTTTTATTATTACCACTTTGTGTATACTCTTCTACTGCTATCATAACTCCTTTTTTTCCGCCCCCATCCCTTGATTGATATGCTTGACTTTTTGTTCTTTCAGATGAATTTTGTGTTGTTTTTTTTAGGTTCTATAAAATGAATCTTTGGTGGTTTGACTGGTAAAAAAAAATGTGCATATATTTTGATGTAGCAATACCACTACTACATCTGTATCCCAAGGAGAGTGAAAAAAAAGAAAAATAACCTTTATTTACAAAAATATGTATAGCACTTTTTTAATGGTAAGGCATTAGAAATTGACGGAATTGTCATCAATGAGGGAGTGCCTCAACAAGTTGTGGCATATGACTGTGATGAACTATTATTGTGTAATAGGAAATGACAAGGGGGTAGTTTCAGAAAAAAATGTATCAAAACCTATATGAACTAAAGAAAGACAAAATGAGAAAACCAGTAGATAATAGTAACCAGTAGATCTATAGTAACATATTAAGACTATGAAAACAATTTCGGTCTCACATCTGTCCAGAATGTGATATCCAGAACAGAACACAGTAGTTCACATGTGCTTTGACCAGGGAAAAGGAAGAAATTACTCGGTGCCATTCATTTACACTTTTTCATTGGCATATAAAAATACGTATTAGTGTACATCTATTTGTCTATCCTATTCCAGCTTCTAACTCCAAACCAATGTTTGTGTATAGAAATATCTGTAAAGTAAAATAGATTATCTCAATTAGGATTGCTTCTTATCATTCTCTTTCCTTTCTTTACTTTTTTCTATTATCCCATCTCTTCCTTTTTGACAACTCTTAGGAAAAGCAGACAAATAGCTGGAGAGGCAAGAAGAACCTTGTAAATTTTCACACACATGCATCAATTCTCAATCTATAAAATAGTATTCATCAGTTTAGAGGAAAATGGTGAATCAATATAATTATATAATTTAAATTAAAATCACAATCTTGAGATATAAAAAATGGTTATAGATGGAAGAATTATGTGAAGAATTTCTTTAAACATTCCTCTTTATTTTGGATGGACTTATTGGGGCATAAGACATTTTATAGTCCAACTCTCATTATACAAGGAAATCAAATACTAGAAAAGTTGTGACTTGTTTGATTTCATACAAATAACAGTAATAAAGCCAAGATTACAACCCATGTACTCTGACTCCAACATAAGTACTGTTTCTGATATATTACATTCTCCCCATAGTATTAAATAATGGGTAAAATTCTATGAGTTTACAATTCCATGCCCACCTGTGGATGGATGGATCATTGTACAATGTATATGATTCTAAATAAGAACAGAATCATGTAAAAATTTGATCTGTCTTTTTGAAAGAGAGCTGTATGAACCAAATTGGAATAGTAGTAAAGAGATGTAATTAATTACTCATCTTTCAGACTATAAAACAGCTGGAAAAAATATGATGTAACAGAAAACAAGACCTGAGTTTGGAGTTAAAAGATGTCGATTCAAGTCTCAATTTCACCATTTACTAATTATGTTGTTTTAGCCAAGTTAAACACTTTTTGAGCTTCATTCTGTTCAACTCTAAAATATCGAGAAAGGTTTGTGTGATATCATAAATAAATGGCCACCTTGGAGTCAGGAAGGCTGTTTTCATGTCCTGCCTCCAACCTATTAACTGTGTAAAATCCATTAATTTTCTTAAGCAATCTATTCCCAAGGCAACTCTAAAATTATAATTAGAGGTGAATTGCTGTTCTGCATTGATAGAGGAAATTTATACATCAGAAGTTCTTTTGGCATTAAGGAAATCAACAATACAGACCAATAATATTTTAAAAAGAAGAAGATTCCTATCTGATTTACTAAACTCACCACTGTGTGAGGAAAGCACTTTGGAAAGAATTGTTCTAGTGTAAGCTACCTTTATCAAATACCTGTGATTCAGTTTAGGCAAAACAATGGAAAATTTATAGTTGCATTTCCCTGTTTTGCTTTGAGAGAATCTCTTAGGTCTCTCCAAATACTTCTACGGCTTTTGTGAGATCATAAAATGACAAATTTGACACAAATATACTTTCAATTAAAAAGAAAAAAAACATTTATTGTGTCCATAGTACAATGATGATAATAGCAGTGATGATGACAAAGACAACAATGATGATGATGATGATAGTGTTGGGGCTGATAATAGTAATGTAAGCGTTTTTAGAATCAAATAAGGGTGTCACATCACTGGCTCTTAGAAATGACTTGTATTACTAATCAATTAACCAACAAGCAAGCACTATACACCTACTATTTGTAGATATACTCCATTGAGTGACTATTTTGTCATTCAGAAACAAACACTAAAATTAAACAATTCATGTTTTTAAGAAGTTTACATGCTATTCAGGGAAACAAAATATAAATACACGTGGATAAACAAATAGACAGAATAAATACAACATAATTACGGCATTATTAGGAAAGAAGTTAACTAGTGAGCAGGGAGATTTGGAGATTTCTTTATATAGAAGATGGTACTTGAGATTCATTTTGAAAAAGAGGGGGATTCTATGAGATATAGATGAGGAAGGAGGACATTCCTGGCATTAGTGACAGTCATATCAAAGGTACGAAGAAAGCAATTGGAGTTAATGAATGAAGAGCACAGACAAGGCAAATTTGCCTATGACATAAAGTGTGGAAAGGAAATGTATATTGAGACTGGAAAGATAAATTTTGCTAGGTAATGAAAGGCTTGGGTTTGCTTTCTGATTTGAAAGTACAACTATGAAAGAGTAGGGCTAGACTGAGAAAATAATCTTCATTCCACTCTATTTAAAGTAATTTTACAAATTATACGTTCTGATACCTTAACCAAGTGAGAGGTTATCTCAATAAATAAATAAATCATAGGTTTTAAATCATGTTAAGGGTAAAGATCCTTGATCAACTAGAATTATAGGAAAAGCGTTTAGATTGTCTGAGGAAACAGTAAAAATCTCTGGTGTCTCTATTAAACAGGAGAGCTAATTAACACCTAAAATATTCAAGCAAGTGGAAAAGATTGATTGTTCTAGCTAAATCTTTGAGAAACAATCTAATGGGAGGGAGTAAAGCACTTATTTCGACCTTGGTTTAATCTTCTGCTCTTCCCTCACATTCACCTTCTGATCAAAAGAGGACCTTGTGAGTTTTGTTGGGTCAAGAAAATGTTGGTCTTCCCATCTTCTCATCAGAGCTGATTGTCTGCACTAGGAACCAACGACTCGGTTCTACCAAATTCAAGTGTCTAAATGGAACCCAGCAAAAGAACTACACGGTACATAAGAAGATTATTTTGAGGACTTCATCAAAAGAATTTTCAGGAGATGTGAATTTCCCTTTTCCCACATATCACTTTAAAAAATTTTCGCTCACTTATTCCTGAATTCTGAATATTACTTTTTGGTGAATATGGCATAGATTTTTGAAGAGGTGTTATTTATGACCTTAAAAACAGCTATTTATTTCTACTTATTTAATATTTAATTTTTCAAAATTACATGTAAAATAAATTTAACCTTTTTTTTAAATTTTGAGTTTCAAATTTTCTCCCTCCTTCCACACAAACCCTCATTGAGAAGGCAAATTATTTGATATAGATTATACCTATGTAGTTATGGAAAACATATTTTTGTGTAAGTCATTTTTTGAAAGAAAATACAGACAAAAATTCCCCAAAAATTAAAGAAAAAATATCTTTGATCTGCACTTGGAATCGACTGGCTCTTTCTCTAGATGTAAACAGAACCGATCATCACAAGTGCTACAGAATTGTCTTGGATCGTTGTATTTGTGAAAATAGCTGTTTTTCATAGTAGATCATCATACACTATTGCTATTACTATATACATTTTCTGTTTCTGTTTATTTCACTTTGCATCACTTCATGTAAGCTTTTCCATGTTTTATTGAGAGCATCCTGTTCATCATTTCTTAAAACAGAGTAGTATTCTATCACAATTATATACAACAACTCGTTCAGTCATTCCGCAGTTGATGGATATTCCTTCATATTCCAACTCCTTACCATAACCAAAAAACCTGTTATGACTATTTTTGCACACATAGGTCCTTTTCCTTTATGTTTTTTTTCATTTCTTTGGGACATCAATCTAGGGATGGTATTGCTTTTAAAGTAGATGCACAATGTAAAAGCCCTTTGAACATGGTTCCAAATTACTCTTAAGATACTAGAATAGTTATACAATCACATCAATAGTACATTAGTGGCTTTTTTCCCATGACCCCTTCAACATTTTTCATTTTTCTTTTCTGTCATATTAGCCAATGTGACAGGTGTGATGTAGTAGCTCAGAGTTGTTTTGATTTTCATTTTGCTTACAAATAATGATTTAGATGCTTTATCTGATTGTAGGTATCTTTAATTACTTTGTCTGAAAACTGCCTGTTCATATTCTTTGACAATTTATCAGCTGAGGAATAGCTCTTATTTCTATAAGTTTAACTCACTTTTCTGTGTTTCAGAAATGATGTTTTTATCAGAGATATTTGTTGCAATATTTTCCCCACAGTAATAATTGCTAACTCTGTTTTTCCCTCCATTCTATTTTGTTTCTGGATAGCCTACTCTCTATCTCCTTTTACCCTGTTCATTCTCAGAAGTGTTGTGATTCTTAGTTTTACCTCTCCCCAATAGTTCCCATTTCTATCTGTTTGCCCCAAAACGTCTCTATTCCTTTTCCTTCCTACTTTCCTATACAACACGAAAAATTTCTAAAAGCAACTGATTATGTATATTATTCCCTCTTTGACATAGTTTTGATGAGAGAAATATTCATGTGCTTCCCTTCCCACTTCTTCCAATTTCCCATCCACTGTAAAATGTCTTTCAGTCCTCTTTTATGTGAGACAATTTATTGCATTCTATTTCTCTCTTTTTATTTCTCCAAGAGCATTCTTCTTTCTCAAATCTTAATATTTTTTAGATAATCATACCATCACTTTCAGCTCAAAATCCTGCTTTATGTCTATGTATATTCCTTCTAATTGCTCTAAAAATGAGAAAGATTTTAGGAGTTATAAATATCATTTTCTCATGTACGAATAGAAAAGTTTAACATTATCGAATTCCTTGTGATTTTCTCTTTACTGTTTATGTTTTTATGCTTCTTTTGCCCTTCCCTTTGAAAATCAGATTTTCTATTAAGCACCGGTCTTTTAATTGGGAATGCCTGATAGTCTTCTATCCCATGGAAAATCTATTTTTCCCACTGAAGGAATACACTCAGTTCTGTTGGGTAGGTGGTTGCAACCCTAAATCCTTTGCCTTATGGAATATAATTCCTAGCACTCTAAGCCATTAATGTAGAAACTGCTAAATCTTATGTTATAATGACAGCAGTTCCATGATATTTGAATTGTTCCTTTTTGGCTGCTTGCAGTATTTTATCCTGGTTATGGGAAGTCTGCAACTTTGCTATAAAGTTCCTGGGAGGTTTCGTATTGGGATCTCTTTCAGGGGGTGATACCTGTATTCATTTAATAGTTATTTTATCCTCTGCTTCCATAATATCAAGGCAATTTTCCTTGATAATTTCTTAAAAGGTGATGTCTAGGCTCGTTTTTTAATCGTGTCTTTCAGGTAGTCCAATAATTCACAAATGGTGACTCCTGGATATATTTTCCAGGCCATTTATTTTTCTAATATTTCACTTTGTCTTCTATTTTTTTCCATTCTTTTGATTGTATGTGATCAAGAAATTGTGCCTTGATATCTCATAGAGGCATTAATTTCTGCTTGCCCAATTCTATCTTTTAGGAAATTATTTTCTTCAGGGAGCTTTTGTACTTCCTTTTCCATTTTGCCAATTCTGCTTTTCAAGGAGTTATTTTCTTCATTGGATTTTTGTGCCTCTTTTATCATTTGGTCTATTCCAGTTTTTTAAGGTTTTATTTTCTTCAGTATTTTACTAAGATGCTGACTCCTTTTGATTTTCACTTTTATTTCTCTCTCATTTCACTCTGACATCTCATTTATCTTTCCTTTTTTCCTTCTACCTCTCTTATTTGATTTTTAAAAATTTTATGTGGTTTTCCATTGATTTAGACCAATTCATATTTTTCTTTGAGACTTTGAATGCAGGAAATTTGACTGTTATCTTCTGAGTGTGGGTTTTGATCTTCCTTGTCAGCATCCTAACTTTCTCTAATCAGATTTTTTTTTCTATTGTTTGCTCATTTTCCAGACTATTTCTTGATTTTTAATTCTATGCTAAAGTGGGGCTCTGCTTCCAGGTCAGAGGATGCACTGTCTGAAGCTTTGGGTTTTTTTATGCAGTTGTTTTAAGAGATAATTCTTGAGATCAGTACGTTTTTTGGATCTTCCAAAGTGTTATATGTGGGAAGAAGGGCGTTTACTACTCTCTTCTATTGTGCACTGGTTTGTGAGTGACCACATTTTTGTACACCCTGTAAAATATGATCAACATCCCTGTTCCCTAATTTACACAAACTCTGCTGTGCTAAGGCTCCTCCTTGCACTGGGACTTAGTCCAAGAACTGGGACCAAGATCCAAGTACAGGTAATGCAACAGAGTTCTGCCCCTGGTGCTAGCTAAGGGACCTCTTAAATATCCTTCAGACCTATTGTCCAATCCCCTGGTTCAGTGGCTCCCGAGGCTTACTTTTGGTTTGCTGTCGCCTTGTTTGTGCTGGTTTTACCCTTACTATAATGTGCTAATTCTCTCACCCTAATGCAACAGAACTTTCCTAATGACCTTCTAAACTATCTTGGTTTAGAGAATTGGTTTATTCCATTTTTTTTTGAGGATTTTGCCACTCAAGAATGTCTTTAGTAATTATCTAAAGGTATTTGGAGGGGTTTGGGAGATAGGTCAGGCAAGTCTCTGTCTTACTTTTCCATCATGACTCCATCTTTTTTACTGGATCTCCCTATACAGTCCTTTCTAATAGTCAATGGTGTCTCGTTAATTGATAATCAACTCATAATCCTCAAGGAAAATGCATAGTTGAACATTGACAATCTAGAGCAATAGAAACAATACCATTCCCTACCCTTTCAGGGCTTACCATAAGGCCATAGAGCCAATTTAGTGGCAGTGGGAGTGAATCTGAACTATTGAGAACATAGGTTCTTGATTTTTTTTCTCACTTAAAAATGGCATTATTGTTGGGTAGTCTAAAACCTGCAATGAACTTGAA
This sequence comes from Potorous gilbertii, assembly GCA_028658325.1. NCBI lineage: Eukaryota > Metazoa > Chordata > Mammalia > Diprotodontia > Potoroidae > Potorous > Potorous gilbertii. The sequence continues at coordinate 11,998 of JAQQSK010005916.1, forward strand.
TCATTTTCCCTTTCAATTTGGATGATTAAATTGTATCTAAAAGAAGAAAGATGAAAATCATATCTAGAAAGTAACATTTTCCCAAAATTTTTGTTTCCTTTAATTTGAAAGAAGCGCATAAAATTTAAGAGGCGGCATTTTCTTGTGGTGGATATAATACTGCGTATGTAGATGAGACAGCATGTGTACAAAAACTAACAGTATCTCATGTTTCCTGTATGATCCCAACTAAATCATTTCTCTGAGTGTTAATTTCTTTCTTCACACAATTTTGAGTGCCTGCCTTATGCAGTTCTTTGGGAGCTAAACTGACATAATATATGTGAAACTTAAATGTCAATTATTGTTCAAAATATGAAGTTTTATTATAATGATCATCTGATGGAGCCACAAAATAAAGTGGTTATCAAAAATCCTATTCAATTAGTTTATTTTCCATTATAGCCCCAACACAGGAGGCATTAGAGTAGTTCAATCACTTTATTTTGTGATATAGATAAGGAACTATGTAGATAATGAAATTTTGAATGAAATTTAGACTAAGAAGTAAAATTATTGGCCCAAAGTCACAGAGAAAGTAAATAGTTGCAGAGGTAGAATGTGAAGATGGGTTTTACACTCCCATGTGAAAAACTTTGTGTAATATTTTAGAAGCCCCCTTTACCTCAAAAATTTAATATAATAATATTATTAGCTGCCCCTTACAGATTTTAAGCGCTCTATATATAGCCTTACAACTTTATAAGATGACTATGAGGAAGAGGAGGATTATGAAGATGATTATTATCCCCATTTACAGATGAAGAAACTGAGTATTCAAGGGATATTTTGCTCAGTGTGATAAATTGAGAACTAAAACCCAGGTCCCCTGACTTTAACTTTAGAATTCTTTTTATGGGGGCAGAGCCAAGATGGCAGAATGAGAGAAACTACTCTCCTAAGCTCTTAGTCAAACTCCTTCAGATACCTCTAAAAAGAAAATCTGATCAGATTTTGGAGTTGCAGAATCCAGTAGGAGACAAACTGTGGCAGATTCACAAGCCAGGACAGACTTGAAGGTTAAAGGAAAGAACCTTTTCCATGGGGGTTAAGGAGCATACAAGACACAGTGTAGCATGTCTCTACCATGGCAGGGCTGAGCAGGAAAACCCCGGAGCACCCTGAGGCAGTGGAAGCATAATAGAATAGTAGTGCAAGGTGTAAGTCCATCAAAGCCGAGCAAGTGAGAACCCCAGTGCCCCAGGTATCAACAGCAGCTGCTCCTGAGACTATCAACCCGCACATTAAATGTCTGTAAGTCACCTGCTTGAACTTCCAGAAGCCAAAATGTCAGAGTGACAGATAAATGCTCTCTCAGATTTCCCTTCTTGACTTTGAAAGAACCATAAAATATTTCCCCAGAAACATCCTAGAACAGTGGGATCAGCAGAAGGGGCAAACCATCTCATAGTACTTGAGACTAGGAAAATCATTAATAAGGATTCCTCTTACTGTGGCAGAGGACCAGAGCTGTCCCTGACAGCCCCACCTCAGCAAACAGGAAGAGATATAGAGTTCAAACAGTGGTGGAGCCCAGGCATAGCTCAGAGCTAGAGAAGAAATGGGAAGACAATAGGGCATCTGGATTCACCAACCCCTGAGCTTGTCTTTGTTCAAGCTCAGCTGTGGAGATCTCTCCCATGACCAAAAAACCCCTCCCCCACACTTAAAAAGCTAGCTCCAGGGTTAATCTGGGGAAAAACAAAACAAAACAAAAGTCACCTGACCTCCGCTTTCTCACACCAGCCAGCTCAGCATCTGGTTCTTTAGCTTCTTGCTGAAAGAAACAGAGGACACAATACCCAAAGTGTCATCATCATCAATAAGAAGAAGCAAAGCAAGAAGGAAAAGACCATAGAGACTCTCTATGTGGACATGGACCAAAACACAAATGCCGAAAAAGTCAGTATTGAGACTGTACTCCCACCTGAAACTTCAGAAGGAACTATGAACTGATCGCATGCACAAAGAGTACTATGGGAAGAGCTGAAGAAGGAAGTAGAAGAAAAACTGGCCAATGATTTTAAAAGAATGAAAAAATAATTTACTGAAGAGATCAACCCCTTAAAAGGAAAATTGAACAAATGGGAAAGGAAGTAGAAAAACTAACTGGAGAAAATAACTTCTTAAAAGAAATAGTTAGACAGATGGAAAAGGAGATACAAAAGTTAACTGAAGAAAATAATTTGATAAATATTATGATTTGGCAAGTAGACATCAGTTAAACAAAATCTAAAGATTGAAAATGCAGAAAACTGGAAAATGTCTAGTTGGAAAAACAACTGACCTGGAAAATACACCCAGGGGAGAAAATTTAACACCTACTGGCCTACAATAAAGCCATGATTAAAAAAGAGCCTGGAAAATATCTTCCAAGAAACCATAAAGGAAAATTCGTCAGAAAAGCTAGATCCATAGGGCAAAATAGTCATAAAAAGAATCCATCATTCATATGCTGAAAGGGATCCCAAACTAAAAACATCAAGAAATATTTTTTTTTATTAATAAATTTATTTATTTAACTTTTTGCATTCATTTTCACAAGATTTTGGGTTCCAAAATTTTCTCTCCATTTGTACCCTCCCCCCTCCCCAATACACTGAACATTCTAATTACCTATATCACCAATCTGCCCTCTCTTCTTTC
>JAQQSK010005917.1:0-14682 GCA_028658325.1 Potorous gilbertii
TCTAGATAAGGAAAGTGTGTTCCAGGAGAGGGAGGGTAGCAAAAGTAGGAATCACCCAAGAGAAAAGGGATAGGGGTAAGGGGGAATATTTGCCATGAAAATAGTAATTGGTTATGAAAGTGAGAAAAGATCTATTTGCTAAGAAACTGTCAGTCAGAATGACTAACATAGATTGCAAAGAATCAGAAGGGGAGGAAAAAAGGAGGAGCCCTTTTCACATTTATTTTTTGGAGCCAAACTTGGTCATTATAATCTCACAGCCATTAATTTCAGTTGTTTTGTTTTTATTCTTTTCATTTATGTTGTTGTCAGCATTGTATACATTGTCTTCCTGGTTCTGCTTACTTCACTTTTAATCAGTTCATATAAATCTTCTCATGCCAAAGCAGTCATCATTTTTATTGTTTTTTACAGAACAGTAATATTATGTTACATTCATATATCACAGCATTTTTAGTCATTCTGTAATAGATGGGCACCTACTTTATTTCTGGCTCTTTGCTACTACAAAAAAAATGCTTCTCTAACTATTTTGATATATGTGTTGGGTTTTTTTTATCATTGACTTCCTTGGGGTACATATATTCCACTAACAGTAGAATCCCTGAATTAAAGGGTATGGACACGTTAGTCACTTTTTGTTTCATTCTCACTCTCCAGAGTGTTTGAACCAATTCCTAGCTTCACCAAACGTGTTCTAGTGTCTTTCCACAATCACTCTAGTATTGACTATTGTTTATTTTGCTTTCACCAGCTATCCTTATCGAACTTCCTTCAAATCCAGCTACAAATATTTTTGTTAGGGTAATGTGGTTGCAGTCATTACCAGCCAAGACTTTAATCTGGATATAGGTCAGCAAGAGACAGGTCAAATCAGTGAGTAAACACCAAACTAAAGCCCAAAAGAAAATTAGCAACAAAGGAAAAGGAGTGGAGATTCCAAGTCCATAAACAAAGTCAGAAATCAAGACAGCTAAGAACTGCCAGTCAAATTAAGATGAATAAATTGGCAAACTGGACATTAAGAATGTGGATAATGAGAAGTGGATTCTGCAGAGTCCATGAGTTGTTGGTCCATTGGCCTCCGGCTTGATTTTGCTTGTTAATGTCAGCTATGCCTTCTGGACCTTGACTGAAGTTTCTGAATTTTCACCGCCTTGGATACAGACATTATTAAGTTACTAGTACTGGCAAATATTCTCCTGTATTACTACTCTGCTATCTCATTATGAAAAGGAGTTGAATCTGAGTTCTCAAAGACTTTGTTAGAGAATTTGTCAAGTTGGAATGTCATGTAACATGAGCAAAGTGAGGGACTCTGTGTCAGTGTTCCAAAGATGTTTGAATACCTCAATGAACGAGCGATCTCATCAATGTGAGCATTCCCTCCAGGGAAGCAAATTATAACCTTCCCATATCTGCTCAAATATGTAACTCTTGTCCCTCTCCTCCTATCAGTGTGCCAAAGGAGACCTACCCAACTCAATGCATGCCCAAATGTTCCTTATTAATCTCAGTTTTTGACCTCCATCTTTTCCTGCCCTGAGAAAGAGCCAAGTAATGACTTCAACCAATCCTTTTAGTGTTCTAGGCATCAATAACGTATGAGGATTTGTAGAGTCAATAGCCACAAGCATTTGTTAAGCACCTGCTGTGTGCTGTGCCCTCAGGGTACAAAAACAAAACTGTCGCTACCTTCAATGAGTTCTCATCCCTTTGCTCAAGTTCTTCCATGCCTCCTCACCACACAGAGATGAGCCTGAGTTCTTGACTCTTTCAACAATGGAGCACAGGAGCTATCATATCCTACCAAGTTGAAAAGGTTTTGAGCTGAATGACAGACTGGGTCTCTGTCCTTTGTCCAAGGACTAGCCTAGGTAAGTGTAGGGAGGGCTTTCATCGGACCTCTTGTCATTATATGATGACTTTAATTTTTCATACAGAGCAACCTTCAAAGACAGTCTTAACACTAAGGCATAGAGAAATGACAATCTTTGTAGCTAGAGGGAGGATTCATATCCACAAAAACCACAGCCCTTGGAAATACGGACATATAATTATTATTTATTACTAGCATTTAATCATCCACTAAATGTAGATGGGTACAGACAACCTTCTTATGGATTTGTTTAGGAGACCTTGCTCTATTCCACTGTAGTTTCTCACTCTCCCAATGTGCTCGCTCCCTGTTTAAATTTCTCAAACTTCTGACCTCATGCTCCTTTCCCTTCCCCACTTTACTTACTTACAACTTACTCCAACTTTTAAAAAAAGTTTTGATAAAGTTGGAAATTCAAATTCAAGGAGAGTCAATGAGGACCTTGACCTTTTTGTTTATGCTTTCCTATACCTCATCTAAGAAAGGCACACATTTTCCTTTATGCTTTTTCAACCTTTTTGAGATTTACAAATAGATTTCTATTTAAAGACAATATCTTTGTCTTAAGGGTTTTTATTTTTTATTTTGCTTACATTTTGTAAAAGTTATGTTTCATTTTCTACTTCCGTTATTTTGACCAGATACCTCAGTATTTCTTTCTTAACAGTATTTCTTTGCGACTCTTCCTTGGTTCCTATCCCTATTCCCATTTTGGGAATGGTATTATGATAGAAATTATAAATGCTGTTTGACGATGATGGTGATGATGATGGAGGCAATGTAGTATAGCAGAAGAAAACAGGGGTTTGGAATCAGAGATCTCTTCATGTCCTGATAATGTACCCTGTGTGAGCTTAAACAAGTCACTTAAATTCTCTGGAACTCAGTTTTCTCATTTTTAAAATGAGGGGTTGGCTTATCGATTTTCATGGTCCCTTCCAATTCTTCATTCTAGAATTTGAGATATTTGTTCTTTGTGAAGCTCTTCATCTGTCCAGTTAAATTTTCTCCTGTCTTTCCCATCTTTTGTTAACAAATATATAATCTTTCCTGTGTTTTTAATCAAGTTTCCTAAAGAATAATTGATCAATCTCTAACTTATAACTCCTTCTCTTGAAATTTTTCAGTGAATTCTCATCTTAAAATTGAGTTGGATTTAATGAATCCTCTTTTCCTTTTCTTGAAACACTGAACCCTCTTGGTCTGGCCTCATTTGTGAGAAGTTGCTCTCCAGTCATGGAAGGACTCAGTCAATTGATACATAAGTATGTCTACCTCATACACCATCACTTTATCTTTGTCTTTGTTTTCAGTGTTTTAGCATTGTAAAGAATTTCCAAATAGTGAAAGAAATAAAACATGGTATTTTACCTATTAGGGCCAGATGCATGGATCGAGGAAACTTGAGCCATATCCACACTGAAAAATTTAGCATTAGTTTAGGTCATAGGTGAAAATCTCTTGTCCAGTGCTCTCTTCATTCCCTCCCCTGTTCCCACATTGTTGTGGCACCAGTGGTGCAGTGGATCAAACACGATGATTGCTGGCCCTGGAGTCAAGAAGATTCATCTTCCTGAGTTCAGATCAGGTCTCAGACACTTAATAACTGTGTGACCCTGGACAAGTCACTTAACTCTGTTTGCCTCAGTTTCCTCATCTGTAAAATGAGCTGGAGAAGAAAATGGCAAACCACTCCAGTATGTCTGCCAAGAAAACTCCAAATGTGATCATGAAGAGTCAGACTCCACTGAAACCCCCGGAACAATAACAAATAACTATTTCTTAGGCTAAGAAAGTTATTCATGCTGCCCTGGAAGTCACCCTGTAGGGTGTATTGCACCTTCAGCTTCTGCCCTGGAACACTCTGCATTTCATTGCCATGCCTTTATATACAGAGACTAACTCTCCTTTTTGAATCCTTAGCTTTCTTCAAGGGTCAGCTCAGGTGCCACTGCCCATGAGAAGCCTTTCTCTACCCTCTTTGTCACTAGTATCATGTCTGTCTTCAAATGATTTTATTTTTACTTATCTAGGGAAACATATTCTCCCAAAAGATAACCTCATTAGGCAGAAACTGTTTTTTTTCTTTTACCTTTGTATCTCTAGTCCCTAGCACAGTGCTGTGTGTATAACTGGTGCTTAATAAATGCTCATTGCATGAATGAATGGATAAATAACTTTAAGAATTGATTTAGTAATGGATAATATGATGTAGGCTTTTTTCTTTCTTTTTTTAGGTAAAGTTACAAAGATCAAGTCTCTCATCGCACCTGAGTCCTGTGGCTTGTCAGCTTTGGGAGGCATCTAAAAATATCCTGCCTGCCTTTTCCTCCTAATTAAAAGATTTATAATAAAAACTTACTGAAAGGTCCCTTTCCACTTAATAATAATAGAAAACATTAACATAATACGGTAAGATTTACAAAGAAACTTATACTTACTAATTTATTTGATCTTTAGTACAGCCCGATGAAGTAAAGTATGTCCATTTTACAGATCAGTAAGTAACTGAGGCAGGATGTGTTCCTACCTTTTCCTGACTCCAGGTCTAGCTCTCTATCCTCTGTTCCAGGTTGGTCACAAGCTTATTGCTTAACTACTTTATTTTCTCATGTAGGGCATTTTACTTAATTTTTCATCTTGCCTTTACTTCCTAAAAAGTCTAGAGCAGGGGTGGGGAACCTTCAATCTTGGGGCCACATGTGGCCCTCTAGATCCTCAAGTGTAGCCCTTTGACTACATCCAAACTTCACAGAACAAATTCCCTTAATAAAAGGATTTGTTCTGTAAAACTTGAATGTAAGTTAAAAGACTGAACCCAAGGACGACTGAAGGTTCCCCATCTCTGGTCTAAGAATCAGTCTTCATCTCCACCTCTTGCCTTCTTTTCAGTCTCAGTTAAAACTCCACCTTTTGTAGTATGCCTTTCCTGGTGCTGTCTGATGCCATTGCCTTCCCTTGGAAATCACTTGCAATTTCTGCAAGGTATATAGCTGGAAATATATAGTGGTTTGCATGCTTTCTCCTCATCTATTCCCACACCCTTGGAAAATGAGCACTTAGAGGACAGGGACTGGTTTTGCCTTCCCCTGTATTTCCAGTGCTCATGGCAGAGACTTGGCACATAGAAAAATGATTAAATATTTGTTGATTGAGTCCTCTTGTGTCTCAGGAATGTAAACTAACCTATTACTTCTCAGTTATGCCAATCAAGTTATGACTCTGCTAGTAAATCAAGTTCTTTTATTGCCTCAGTAATTAACTGACAAGTTTTTATTGAGTCCCTGATGTCAGCCTTAGGAGATGGGGTGGGAAGAAGTTTAAAGCATGGTCCCTGGCTTCAAAATATTTACAATCTAGTTGAGGTAGCCACGACTAATACAAGTAAAATGATGAGTAAATAAAACAAGGTAGTGTATTTTATGCCCTGAATGATAAGGTGCAGATGGCTGATGTTATACAGAGGTTCTGGAATGATGGAAATCATTGAGATTGCCAGCATAAAAGTTGACTCGTTGAAGGCAGTGGCATTGAAACTGAGTCTTAGAGGATGAGGAGAAATTGAAGAGGCAGAAAGTGAAAAAAAGACTGAAATTCATACTTTTCCCTTTCAGTATGTTTCTATCCATACACAGATTTTATTCACATTTACTGCTTGTCTTGGCTTCAAAAAAAGTATGCCCCTGGACCTCGTTACTAGCTCTTTTCAAGGCCCAACAATGTCATTTCAAAGCTTCTTGCAGTGTTTTGGAATCTTAGCTCTGAATGATTGTTATGGGCAGTGGGACTGGTTTGGGTTTTGTTTTTTTCAAGGCCCACTTGGGGTACCAGAGGTCCTGCTCACAACATCACCTTTGTCTCTTCTTTCAAAGGTCCGTATAGTCACTTTCATAGCCTTGTATGTCTCTTGCCACTAAGTATTGGGAAAAACCAGGAGACTAAGAAGCAATTAGGTCATGAAGAACTGAAGGCAAACCCTACAAGGCTAGGGTACAGTTCATGAATGAAGGCTGGCCTGACAAGCTCAAACGAAAGGTTAGCTATAGTGATTGGGATTTCGAGTCCTCCTATAAGTGACAACTATAACGCTTCTCTAAACGTTGTCCCCACCCCCTCCACCTCCCCCACCCCTGCTGTGCACAGCATTTGTTTTCTGTTGCTGAATCATTAAATAGTAATATGATCATTGTTTCCATTGCCCTGCTTCTAACCGGGGTTTTGGAGCCGGTTCCCATTCCCAGTTCATTAACTGGCTGACCCTAGCATTAGCACCCCCTCCACTGGGGGTTGCCTTGGAGACAAAGCTTCCTGTGCGTAATCCAAGATTATCTGGCTCTTTATCCTGCATGTGACCCTTAATTACTTGCTAAATTAGAATGGTTTTCTGAAAATCACAAGAGGAGGTTAATATGTTCTTCCAGAGCTGGTCAAGCTAAGATGACACTAAATTCACAGGGAATTCAAATTCCATGATCCCTGAAGGCGTCTCTTTCAGGAAGGAGATGAACTCTCCCGGTGGGAGGCAGCGCTCCTCCATAGAACGGCTGTCACTCAACTTTCCCCGCCTGCTTTTCTAGCCACTGTCTAATCTCCTCCAGACAATTTGCTATGTCAATATCTGGCAGGTTAATTACGGGGCAGGGTCTTGCATCCATTTGTCTTTGACAATTAATGTTGTCTTCGAAATTAATTACTTCTTCTGAGAATCATTGCATGGTTTAATTATATAAATATACTTTTCCCCAATGCTCCATATGCCAATTTAGAGGAAGAAGGTAGGAAGGAGGGGGTGAGGGTAGCAAATCTATCAAGAACAGGAAAAGAGACAGTTAGGAACAATTAACTGGGAATCATGATATAGATTTGTTTTATTTCTAACTTTATAGCCCAAAAGTTAAGAAGACTGGTGAGAGGAGGGGAGGAACTCCTAGATTCTCATAACTTTGAAATAACAGAGAATGTCTGTTTAATAATGATATTCTTGATAATTCAGAAGATCATGGGACCACATATTTAAAGCTGGAAGGAATCTTAGATATCATCTACTCCAACCTTTTCATTTTTACAGATAAGGAAACTGAACTCTAGAGAGCTTGTGATTTAATCATAGAATGAGCATAAATTAAGGACCCTTCCAGCCCAAGGAGTCATCTAGCCCAATCCCTTCCTCTTACAGAGGAAGAACAGAGGCCTAAAGAGGTTAATTGTCTTGTCCAAGGTCACACAGGTGACCTAGAAGATTCAGGATTCAAATCTGAATCCAGGAGACCCAGCATGCTTTCCATTCTTCTGAATTATCTCTAAGAAAACTAGAACAAAACTATGTATTATAGCTTCAGAAAGGGCAAATCTTTCTCAAAACCTGAAATATGGTAAATTAAGGAAGACCTTCACATGGAAGGTAATAGACTGAGGGCAGTGATAGGCTCATAGGCTCAAGGTCTGAAGATACCATAGAGGTCATTTAGCTCAACTATCTCATTTTACAAATGAGGAAACTAAAGGCCAGACTGGTTAATTGACTTGCCTGGGGTTACATAGGTTTAAAATGGCAAGTGCCCAAATCAACAAGCTATGGCACCATGCTGTTGGGACACAAATTTTACCACTAATTAATCTCCTTAAGTCCTTCATTCAGGCGTCCTTGCCTAGAGTCAGGAAGATCCATGTTCCTGAGTTCAAATCTGGCCTCAGACACTTACTAGCTGTATGACTCTGGGTAAGTCACTTAGCTGTGTTCCCCTCAGTTCCTCATTTGTAAAATGAGCTGGAGGAAGAAATGGAAAACCATTCCACTAACTTTGCCAAGAAAACCTCAAGTAGGGTCACAGAGAATTGGAACACAACTGAAAAATGACTTAACATTACCTTAGAGTAATTCAGAAATTCTCAGACTTCTTTTGCTTATAGTCTATGTAGAAGAGACTCAAAACCTTTACACTATCCATTTCTACTTGTTATGCCACTCTCTTAAGAAAAAATCCTCTCAGAATTGAGTCAAATTTATAAGAATACAATCCACTCCCCAACTGATAAATGATCAAAGAATATGAACAGGCAGTTTTCAGATGAAGAAATCCAAATTACCTATACGCATGTGAAAAAGTGCTCTAAATCACTTTTGATTAGAGAAATGCAAATTAAAATAATTCTAAGGTACCACCTCATAACTATCAGATTGGTTAGGATGACAAAAAAGGAAAATGATAAATGGAGAAGAGGATGTGGGAAAATTGGGACACAAGCACAGTCAGTGGAGTTGTGAACTGATCCAACCATTCTGGAGAACAATTTGTAACTATGCCCAAAGGGCAACTAAACTGTTCATGCACTTTGATCCAGCAATACCACTACTTGGTCTATATCTCAAAAAGATTCTTAAAAAGGGAAAAGGACCTACATGTGTAAAAATAATTATAGTAGCCCTTTTCATGTTGGCAAAATATTAGAAATCAAGGGGATGCCCATCTTTGGGGAATGGCTGAACAAGCTATGGTATATGAATGGAATGGAATGCTATTGTGCAATAAGAAATGATGAATGGGAAGATTTCACAAAAACCTGGAAAGACTTGTATGAAATAATGCAAAGTGAAATGGGCAGAACCAGGAAAACATTGTATACAATATTAGCAACATTGTATGATGATTAACTATGAATTACTCAGCTCTTCTCAGCAACACGATACAAGATAAGTACAAAGGACTCACGAAGAAAAATGCTATCCACCCACATCCGGCTGAAGAACTGATAGACTCTGAATGCAGATCAAAACAGACTTTTTTCACTTTATTCTTTTTTGTGTTTTTTTCCTTTTAATCTGTTTCTTTCACAACTGTGACTAATATGAAAATATGATTTACATGATAGCACATGTATAACAAATTTTAGGAAGAGGAGAGGGAAGAAAGGGACAGGGAACAATTTTAGAACTCAAAATCTTATAAAAATGAATGCTAAAAATTGTCTTGATGCATAATTGGGAAAAATACTATTTTAAAAAATCCTCTCAGCTAGAAGTGTCACCAAAATCTATAAGAAAGAGACTACTTAAGGGACACTAATAAAATGATGTCTGATTTTTATTACTTTGATACTTACCTGGATCTATGATCTCATTATTGTGGGTATTTACTCCAAAGGTGCAGATCTTTGATTCTGTCTATTGCCTCTACCAGTGCAGCTTGGTATTTGCTCTGAAACTCATTGCCTAAGAGATTTGGCACCATGAGAAACAGCATGGCATCATGGATAGAGAGCTGGACTTAAGAGTCAGGAAGACCATACATCTTCTACCAGGCACTCATCCAACATGCTGGGAGTCTTAGCATTCCAGTGATATAAATGGAGGACATGAGGTGCTATTTGATTTAATTTTTAAGTAAATCTTTTTAATTTTCCCCAGACTACTGTCTAATACCTGTTTATGGTTTTTTGGTGCATTTCTTTGTTTAAAATTTATTGCAGTCTACTTATGTCTATCATGTATTTGTCCAGTGGTCTTTGGGTGATCTTGAACTTTAATATGAATGCAGAACTATGAAATTCCAAATTAAGCCAAAACACTTGAAGATATTTTAAAAAAAGATGTAGCTGCCAAGGAACAATATATTAGACCTTTTAGACAACACCTAGTAATGTCATCTGGATGATTTCCCATTCAAAACAAAAGGTCCTATTCTCTCCTCCCTGATTGGATGACATTCTTTGCCCTGAGATACACCAAGCTGCCTTTGAGCTAAAATACACACAACACCAAACTCACCCTTTCTAATCCCCTCCCCACCCCTACTCCCACACTCCTGTGACCCCCTCCCCCACCAAGACCAGCATAGGAGATTCTGATACTTGAATCATGGTACTTTACTAGGAAATGCTGGCTTTGATTAGTGATCTCTCCCTTTACCTTTTTAATGATAGATGTCTAGCAAACATATAAACATACATCACCAGAAAATATTGTTTGAAACAATATGCCCCTTAAAAATGTATCACTCTACCATGGACCTCCTTTGTAAAATTGGTCTAGTCCAATAGGTTTTCCCAGTTTTCTTTCATTTAGTACCAGTTATTCCTTATCTAGCCTATCCAGATGTGTGATGATAGAGCCCCCTGTCACTGAATATGGAAGGAACTTACTTATGAAATCTTTAGAGGTTTTCTCCATTTTTCAATCTATTTGTTCTCTCTCCCAGTTTCATCCTTCAATAGTCAGTCACATATGTAACTGATTTGGGATTTTAACTCAGGTAATATGACTCAAAAGACAATTCTTTTCCCAGCTCAACAAGAATTTTTGGACAATATCTCTCTAACCCTGTGTCAGTAAGCACCTCATTGTACACATTGGGGCCTGTTACCACAGGTTCTTAGATCTGCATTTATAAAAGGAATGGTAACTTTTGAACGGGTCAACAATCACTTCAATCAAGAACTTCGTTCAGGGGAAAAAAGTTAGCACCCTGAACTTCAGAGAAAATACAGAGAAATCAAAGAGCAACAGACCAGCTTCCATCTGTCTGACATACATCACAGATCAACAGAAAACCAACTGACCATACATACATAGTTACCAGAGAGGGAAGCACCAACATCTGGGGTTTCAAAGTTGGGGGGCTTCTTAGCGGTTTTCTAGTGTCTCATCTGGCCAAACACTGCCAGTCAGTAAGCCCCAAAGTAAAACCTCACCCTCACAGTATTTATACATTTTTTAGAGCCAGAGGGCATCACAACCCTTGAGAACCAGTGCTTCATTAACAAAAGGCTTGGGCCTTCCTACAAATCTTCCCTAATCAAACTCTCCTTAATGGGCAGGCTCATTAATAGGTGGGAAAGATCTTTAATGCATTAAAATAATTAACAATGCAAATATATACACTGTTTCTAGTTAAAGAAACCTTTGTTTCTGTTAGTAAAAGATTCCTAGTTGATAAAGGCAAGATTCAATCAGACGCACTTAATTATACTAAAACAAAAACAGCAAAAGATGCTATTTTACTTACCATCACAAACCCTCTAGTTCGCAATACTAGCTTTGGAACTGTGAATTCAAACAGATATAGAGGGATACTTGAACACATACATTTTGTTGTTGTTCTCAGAAGGCTTTGTGCAAAATTTATCATACCATGTAAGAGGCAACCAGATGGTAAAATGGAAGTTGTGCTTCTTAAACTGTGGTTCACAACCCTACATGGGGTTGCAAAAAAATTGACAACAGTAAAAGGTTTCTGAACATGCAAGGACCAAAAATTAATTAAAAATCAAACACAATGAATTCGTTTTGTTCCTGGCAGCGCTTGCCTGAGTCATATTGTACAATTTCACTGTAGCCTTGGTTCTAGCATACATAGTCTGCACTGTGCATGCCATCATGTCATGCAACACCAACTGTTGAGATGCAGAGGTGCTTGGGACCCCACAATAAAGCCAAAGGAAAATAAAGTTTATTAAAGATTTGACGTACTGGGTTGACTCTTAGGGAGCCTAAGCATTTGTAACTCTGGTATTCACAAGCAGGGCCAGATAGAATCTCAGCTAAACAGAGTCTGAGCTGGATTGAATCTGACCACCTTCATGGAGGTGAAATGGAACTTAAATAAAGAAAAAGACTGAGGGAAGCATCCAGGTGTCCCCAGGTAGTCTGGGATCCCAGGGATGGTCTCGATAGATCAAACCCAGGGAGGATCCTGATGGGAGATGGCTGGTAATAGGATCAAAGAGAGGTATATCAAAACAATGCAAATAGAAGATTGGGAGTATCTGGCCTGGGAGAAATGGAAGGGGAATCCAAGGAGCTGGCCCCACGCCTCCCTCCAAGGTCAGACTTTCTAGGGCCCTCCAGACAAAAGTGACCAAAGTTGTCCAGATCCAAGGGGAAGAAGTCAAACACAAAAAGAAGTCACAAGTGAAAACAAGTTTAAGAAGCCCTGGAATAGAACACTGACCCCAAAGAAGGGAAGACCTTAGTTCAAATCTGACCTCAGACACTTAATAGCTATGCAACCCTAGGTAAGTGACTTTATCTGATTCTCAGTTTTCTGACCTGTAAAATGTAGATAATAACCATCTACCAGGTTATTGTGAAGATAAAATATTTGTAAAGCACTTTGCAAACACTTAAATGCAATATAAGTGCTTGCTACTCTGTGCCCAAATACAGAACTCTGATTATATAGGTTGAATTACAGCATATATGACTTAGTAAGAAGAAAGTCTCATGGAGCAGGAGTGAAATAGATGAATGAATGGATAAAAAAGAATGCATTTAATGCCATGTCCTCAGCACTTAGAATATTGCAGTGCCAAGCCCACAGCAGCTGCTATAAAGTATGCATGAGCATTTTCAGGTGAAATCCACAAAATATAAACTCTCTTCCTCAAAGATGAAACCAAGACATTTTATTCAAACACCAGAAAGTCAAGTCCATCATAGTAGCAAGGAAATCTATACACACTATCAATGCAGGGAGCGCAGTCATCTCCAAGCTGATGAAGGCTGGAAAGACAGGGATACAGATACTCCTAGGTTGGAGTTCCCTGTGTGAGCCATCTGAAGAGAACTGACAGACTCAAGCATTGTTGAGGTCAAGGTGGTAAAGATTTATTATGCTTTTTGGCGGGCAAGAGTTCTTAGGGAACTTACAACCTTAGAGGGGTACAGGCAAAGTTTATATAGGCTATTTTTATAGTAAAACATGAGCCAAATATGCTAACTAGTCAGGGTAGAATTAGGGAGTGGTTAGTTCTAAAAGGAACATGCACTTTGGGTATCTACTGCTCAGGTATTTTACCCAGAATTCATCAATAAATAGCCTAGGCTTGGGGGCTACATGGAGGTATGGTTTTAGGCCTGAAATGTCACTATCAACTAGCAGCAGTCAGGACTGACTGAGGAATACCAGGCTGCTCTCATCAATGTCATTAGACAAAATAAACATAAGAGAGTAAACCTATGTCTAATTCTAGGATACATATGATTGTTCGGTGAGTACAAAATGTCATTATGACCCAGAACACAGCCCATTTGGCCAGTACACAGATGGTCAGACTAATAAATTCCATAGGTACACCTGGCTACTGTTTCAGGAAAAGAGATAAAAGTTTTGCCATAGCAAGCTTTGCCTTTGGGATGGAGAGAAACTGCCTGGGATAGTTAGTGTTTTGAGGCTAGGGAGAAATGTGATTTTAGAACTGGGTCCAAGTACATGCACCCAAGCACCCTATCAAAGCCATCTGGCCTCCCCACAAAAAAGCTCCTTTAAGCAAAATCATTCACTTTCTCATTCCTGCTAGCTGCTCTGCTCTGCCTGCTCTCTCTCTCTTAGCTCCATCTCACTCTCTCTTCCTGTTCCACCCATTCAGCAAGCACCTCTCACCACTGGCTCCATGTGACTCAAACTGTGGGCTGGGCCAAAGCTTAAAGGAGGTCACATGGGTCTATTAAGGGGCAGGGAAGATCTAACCACTACACCATCCTACTAGGTTTGATTTATATTATATATAGAAGAATAGTTGGTTTAACATTAGAAAAGCTATCAAATAATAAATCATATTAATCAAAATCACATGATTATGTGACATATAGAAAAAGCCTTTCTCAAACACATCAGTCATCTATGTTTCAAATAAAACACTAAGAAGCACTTAATGTGATCAGAATCATTAAAGCAAGAGTTTATTTTTAATAGAGAAAAACTTGGAACTTTCCCAACAAGATCTGTGGTAAAGCAACAGTGTTCATTATCATTTTATGTAGTGCTAGAAATGCTAGCTACAAGAAGGAAAAAAGAACTCAAGAAGAAAGTCTAAGCAAAAGGAACCAAATTTTCTCTCTTTGCAGATGAAATCCTGGTTTATTTAGAGAACCCTCAAGAGGCAATGGAAAAAAAAAATCCACTTAGCTTTACTGAAGTAACAGGATTCAAAATAAAGCCACCAAAATTATTAGAGTTTCTGTATTTTATGAACAAAATCTAGGAGGAAAAGTTAGAAAAATTTCATTCATAATAACTACACAAAATATAAAATATTTTGGATGTTAACACACAAAAGACATATGAATGCAGCTTTCAAAAATCTTTACCAATATAGGAGGAACCAAGATGGCGGAGTAGAAAGACACACATACGCTACCACCAAACCCAAAGCCTATAAAATATCTGTTAAGGAGAACTCCTAACAAATTCTGGTGCAGTGGAAGCCACAGAACGACAGAGTGGAGGAGATTTCTATTCCAGAGAGACCTGAAAAACCATCACCAAAGGTCCGTCACACACCGAACCCGGAGCAGAGCCTAGCCCTGCCTTGGCCACACGGCACCAAGAAGAGCAGATCCAAGCAGGCTTCAGGGACAGAATCGCCAGTGGCCACGAAGTTCCCTCCACCCACAGGCGCACAGGTCAGTGAGAGAGACTGTTTCATTGGCCAAGAGGGGAGCGGGGTGTCTCCATAACTCAGGCCCCTTCGGGAGGCAGCAGCAGAGACAGCAGCAGACAGGGGCTCCCAAAGCAGGCAGGAGCTCAGATCCATTGTTGAAGGTCTCCATGTAAACCCCCTGAGGGAACTGAGCCTTGTGTGGCAGCCCTGCCGCGACCTGAGGAGAACTTAATCTCACACTGAATAGCAGCCCTGCCCCCATTGAAAGCCTTGAGGAGGGGGAGCAGCATTTGAATCTCAGACCCCAAGCATTAGCTGGGCAGATCTGGAGGCCAGGTGGGTGTGGAAAGGAATCTCA
Organism: Potorous gilbertii; assembly: GCA_028658325.1. NCBI lineage: Eukaryota > Metazoa > Chordata > Mammalia > Diprotodontia > Potoroidae > Potorous > Potorous gilbertii. Next base: position 14,616 of record JAQQSK010005917.1, read on the forward strand.
GAAGTCAAGGGAAAATGCCCAGAAAAGGGGAAAAAAATAAGATCATAGAAGGTTACTTTCTTGGTGA
>JAQQSK010005918.1:0-14682 GCA_028658325.1 Potorous gilbertii
GGGAAAGGGTCCCACATGTACAAAAATATTTATAGCAGCTCTCTTTATGGTGGCCAAAACCTGAAAATCAAGGGGATGCCCATCCATTGGGGAATGGCTGAATAAATTGTGGCATATGAATGTAATAGAATACTATTGTGCTATAAGAAATGATGAACATGAAGACATCAGAGAAACCTGGAAGGACTTATATGAAGTGATGCTGAGTGAAAGGAGCAGAACCAGAACTCTGTACACAGTAACAACCACAGTATGCAAGGAATTTTTCTGGTAGACATAACCCTTCACAGCAATGCAAGGACCTAAAACATTCCCAACTGACTCTTGAGGCAAAATGCCTTCCACATCCAGAGAGCAAACTATGGAATTGGATCGCAGAATAAAGCAGGCCATTTTCTCTTGTTTTATATTTCGTTTTGTTTTCATGGTTTCTCCCATTCATTTTAATTCTTCCATGTAACATGATTAAGATGAAAAAGTATTTAATAAGAAAAAAAGAGTTGTTCTTAAATTTAAAAAAAATTAATACATCCATATAATTTTCTGTCACATTGCTCCTGAACCCCCAATTGGTACAGAAAACCTTTGGAGTAAAGGTCAGGCAGTGAGAAGAGGGAAAAAGACAGCCACTTCATTGTCAACTATCTATTTTTCCAAATTGAAACCACTGATGGCTTGGACACTATGCTGGACATCAGTACCTTCAATGTCCCTTTCTGGCCACTGAAAGCACAGGCAGTTACAGCTCCCAGAGTTCCAGAAGCAGTCCTTTGGGAGGATCACTACCCCAATGCTTAGTCTCCCTCCATACATCCTAGTGACCTCTGTGTCGGTAAGTCTGTCCCTCTCGCCTCTCCCACCTAAGAGGGGAAGAAACAATGTGGTATGTTTCCCAGACACTCATGCAGCTAGGGCTTGAGAATGTTCTTCCTCTCTGTAGAGGAGCTGATCTCCTAAGACCCCCATACTTAAAGTGAGAAGACTAGGGTGCCAAGAAATACAGTGACTGACCACAGTCATACAGCCTTTCTATGTACTGTCATACAGCTGTACTGTCATATAGCTAAGGAGGATGTGAAACCTGAGTCTCTTCTGACCTGACTCCAGTGTTCATTCTACTACACCATAGACACTTCAAATAGAAACTCTTCAAATGAGCATATTAAATTAAGAAGAAGTTCTAATGGCAAGCAAGCTCACAAGGACCATTGGACCAATTTCATTTTAGGATGTTTCAGAAAAAAGGTGGGTGGAAAGTGGAAAAAAAGGTTTACTAGTACTCAGCTTGCCAGTTAAGCACATTTTCTAGCCCTTCCAGGGAGGTAAAAGATGACTGGATTAGGAAGGACTCTCCCCTTTATTCTCAGAGTTGATAGAGAAGTTTCCCTACTCGTTTATCTCACTTTATCTCCCTCAGTGGTCTGACTTTCTCTGATATCAGGATATCGATTCTTTCCCCCTTGCTTCACATGCAAAGAAGTAGAAATCCATTCTCACTTGTTTTATTATAAAATGAAAGTTTCTGCACTTTCAATCACTCTAGCTTGCCCTGTTAACCTGACTTGTATTACTTTTCGTTGGTTAGTAGGTAGATTTGAAACTGATGAACATATATTATCCTTAATCGTTAAAAAAAACCTTAATGGGTTATTCATGGATGGAATCCATTGTGTTCACCAAAATTATTACCCATTCAAACCTGGAAAATTAGAGCAATGTAGAGCTAGGTAGCTCTGTTTGCCTTGGTGAGGGGCCATGCTTCTCAGACTGTTGCCAAGGCCTGTTAATTTTACCTTCACACATCTCTCCAATTACCTCCTTTACTCTCCTGACAATACCATCACCCTGGTGCAGGCTTCCTGTCACAAGTCTCTCCCTATTCAAGTCCATCCTCCATCTTCCTAAAGCATAGGTCTGACCCCTACATTGGGCTTCTTCACCTGTTGTGTGTAATGGATCGTTCTGACCTCTTCTCGGAGGAATGCATAAAATAAAATACCTAGGATTCAAAGGAAATCAAGGACACTGAAATAAAGATGTAATGTCTTTTTCCCCTATCCATGTTCACAGGTGTACCCCTCCCCCAATCTATCCACAAAGAGTGGACCCTAGTTTTAGAATTCCTACCCTGTATGACTGGCCAACTTACTTTTCCTGTCATATATTTTATTTACAGTGAAGCCAAGATTGGTACAACTCAGAACTGCTAGTGGCCACTGGTCATTGGTCACTAGACAAGGACCTCAAATTGAAAGAATTTTAGGTCTTAGCACACTCCGCCCCCTCTCTCTGTCACTGTCATCCTACAATTGAAAGAGACCTCACAGAACTGAAAGAGATTTTAATTTGTCTTTGTTTCATTTTGTTATCTGATTTTTTCCATTTGCAATGAATTTGATTATATCAAAGTCAGAAAATGCCTTTGACAAAATATAGTACTCCTTTGTGTTAAAAAAACAACAACCCTAAAATCATAGATGTGGAAAAGCCTCTCTAGCATAAGTTTAAAATTGTATACCTGAACCCACAGATTTGTTTGCATTATTTATAAGGAGAAACTCCAGAACCTTTCACAGTCTGGAAAAACTGAATTGGAATCCCACCTTTGACACTTTCTAGCTAGTGTGTATATAGTGCTTTAAGGTTTGCATTATGACGTATATATGTTATTTTATTTGGAAGGGAGGTGCACAAGAGGAAACTGAGAAAGATAGAAGCTAAGTGACTTACCCAGGGTCACAGAATAAGTAAGTATCTAAGTATGAATTTACTTCTTACTGACTCCCAAATCCAACACTCTATCCATTGTGCCAAGTTTTGCAAAGTATTTTCCACATATTTCCTCATTTATTCTCAGAACAGCCCTAGGAGGATTTTAGAAATGAGGAAGCTGAAGATGAAAAAGGGTCGACTTGCCCACAAGTAAACAGCTAGAAAGTGTCAAAGGTGGGATTCCAATGCAGTTTTTCCAGACTTCAAAGCCAAACACTCTTATCCATTACTACCCAGATGATCTACTATATAAAGCAGCTATATATAGTGTATAGCATATAGATATACTACATATGTATATACAGTTGTATGGAACTATACACATATATATTCATGTCAATTTTACATATACACACATACATACGATACTGCTAGATAAGTTCTCCAGGTTGTCCATGTAATTGCAAGTCATTTTCCATAAAGTTTCACAACATAAATATAAAAAACTGAAAAGTGAAAGAATTATTTATTTGCATATCTGGCTATAGGTAAGAGTCTTTTTAAAATTATTATTTAAAATTATTATGAAATTTTATTTTTAATTTGTGGAATAAAACAAGCATTTCCATAAGACAATACAATAAAAAACGATTGCCCATGAAACCACAAATCTCCTATGCACAACTTGCTATTTCTTTCAAATATACAACAAAATTTTCACATACATTTTTTTCCCTCTCTTTCCCCCCGCCCTAGAGATAGCTACCATTATACAAATATGTGTGTCTATATATGTATGTGTGTGTCTGTATGTATGCATATATGTAAAATTATTCTATACAAGCTTCTTAATCAAACAATGAATAGAGGTAATCATAAGAGATTAAGTAGCGAGTTCCAATGCATGATGTTTTAAAATCTTGCATGAAAAAAATCAATATACTTAGAATAAGAAGAGATACTGTCATGTTAGATGGGGGAAATCCTTGCATCATAACAGTTCAATAATCCATGGCGTATGTATAGGAAAGTGATCCCAAGAACCATGCTCAAATAACTAAGTGGTCAGAAATATAGTCTTCAAAAGATGTCAAGAATCAATAAGCACATTCAAAACACTCCAAATTACCAATAATAAAAGAAATGCAAATTATAACAACTCTAAAGTTTCATCTTACACTCACAAAAAGTGTCAAAAATGACCAAAGACATGAATAATCAACGATAGCAGTGCAGATACAAGCGGCAAACCAAGCATGGTAAAATAATGCTAGTGAAACTGGAAACTGATGCAACCATTTCTAGAAAACCATTTGAAATTATATAGGAAAAGAGTATACCATTTGAACCAGTGTTCCCACTATTATGCATATACCACAGAGAGGTCAAATTCTTACAGAAGAACCCATTATCTACCATACTATTGATTGAAACACTTTATGGAAGCAAAACTATGTAAAGAAAATGGGTCACCACTGATCAGGGATTAACTGAAAAAATTATGTTGTATTAATGCATTGTACCATAATAAACAATATACAGAATTCAGAAAAATATGGAAAGATGTCTTTGAACCAATTCAGACAGAAAGGTAAATAGAACAGGAAAATACTCTTCACACATATTTCAATAGAAATAGAAACAACAGTAGAACTCAGCTGAACTCTGATTAATTTTAATGACCAATTTTGGTCCCAGAAAACAAAACACAGTCCACTTAATACAGGGCTGCAATCAGATACACAACATTACATATGCTGCCAGACATGGCAGCTGCATCTCTTGGTTTTGCTAGACTTTTTTATTTTTTACATGGGGCTATTTTCAATGGAGGAAAAGGACATATCAGGAAATAACTGCGGTATCAAAACAAAGACAAGAGTAAAAGTAAGAGAACAAAAATGAAAGTAATGAACCCATATTGTCTTTTAAAATAATCCTGTAATTAAGTTTGGAGATTTTTTCCCCCAACTAATTTAGACTATCTACTACCTCAACCTCCACCCTCTACAACTACCAAATTAATCTGAATTATTAAACACTAAGTGAGTTCTATTTCTTGGAAGCATGTATTAGGTGTCAGTCACTATATGCTAACGCTGCAAACTCATACAAACTCTTTAAAATGTTGAAGGGCCTCATTCTTGGGCAGAAGACATGTCTAGGTATACATGCATACATACATACATACATATATAATCAGGAAATTTTGGGAAGCTTCCCAGAAAGCTTATAACTTTCACTTACTACTCATCTACCCCATAAAACTCATATCCCAACATCCTTGCGTAGTGAAGTCAAATGTATATGAATATGCCACATGAAGAAAGAAACGGATCTATTTATTACAGGTCAATTTAATTACCTTTCAAAAGCAAATGGATTCAAGCCTTCCCTCTGACACTCAGAGGCTGTGTGCCACTTACCAGGGTAAGTCACTTAATCTTTTAGTGGCCTAGGCAATTTTCTAGGACTTTAAATTTCATTGAAGGTGCAGACCTGTATTAGTAGAGGGTCTTTCCTCACCTAAGACTTCCCTATACCAAGAAAATCCCAAGTCCAGTCCATATCCTTCAAAAGATAACCACAAGGAGGGGAAGGATAAAGGCAGTTGACGGCAGGTTTAGTGATGGTAAATCCACAAGTAAGATCAAATTCTCGGGATCTCATTGACAACCCGATTTTCTCCATAGCTCACTTCCCTGCACCCCAGATGCTGCCAAGATGAGCCATTAGCCGGCTGTCTGGGCAGATTGTCTTTAATAAGACAGGAGAGAAAAACAAGTCGCCATTTCCATGTAAGTGCTTTCTCCCCCCAGCCCCTTCAAGGTGGCCTTGTCGAAGGCATGAGGAATGAGAGCTAAGTGCCGTACCTACCAATTATTTGCCTCTTTCTTAGGAACTGAAGATAAGTCTTCAGTAATGCCAGGAGCATGTCCATGGGAAAGTGGATGTCAGCTGAATGGTTGGGAGAGTTTTTGAGCATTTGTTCCCATTCTGAAATAATCTTCTGGACATTTACAAAGAATCATTAAGAGCAATAGCAAATCCCAGGCATTAAAATTGTATGAAATTGCACAAAATAACCGATGGGGCAGTTTTCTGTCATTAAGTCTCTGGTCTGAAGCCATTCTGAAGCAGTTTTTCTCTTTTGAGAGGACAGTCGTCTTCTTGTCTTCTCATGCCTCCCCCACTCCCCAACACACTCATTTGAACCTTAGTATTCTTTCCCTTCTGGGGTTTACTCTGTGTAGTGACACTATAATGTCCTTCCTCATCATCCCACTTTTATACATGGAAAGGTGGCCCTTGAAGAAAATGGCTCCCATTAGCTGATCAACACATTCTACATTTGAGCTTAGCAAATGCTTCTTAAAAGCATAATTTGACTTGGTGATGTGTTGTCTTCTCTCCCTTGGAGTGTACTCTGGGTAAGGAGCTGATGCAGACAAATGCCCCCCCCACCTCATCTTTTCCCTCTTCTGGGAGAGAAGGCTGAGGATGCCCACCCCCATGGGATTGTGGGAGAAACCAGAGTGATGAGAGCAACCAGAGGCAAATGACTAATACAATGAAACAATGCAAAACTAAATCAAAACTTGGTTGAAAATTAGATAAAATGACATAGAGAATAAAAGATGGGAGAATGAGTAAAGCCTCAAACAAGGTCCAGAACACAGTGAAAAAGCATCATACTAAGAAAGAAAAGGCACCAAAGGACAATCCTAGAGACTTCCAGAGATCATGAAACCATAGAAAAAGTCTCCAGAATCATGTTAAAGAGAAATAAAATGGTGAGAAGAAAATATTAGGGACTGCGAGTAATTTGGAAATCAGAGCTCTCAATGGAGAATTAAAAAACAGACAACAGAGTTCTAGAAAATAATTGAAGAATATCTACAAAGCAGTAGAGGCTTTGATTTGGAACTCAAAAACGATGAAGTGGGGCGATTGACTGAAGACAAGCAGAAGGAAACAATATAAAACAGACACATGAATTCTATCCAAGCTGAAGTACCTGACCTTGAAGTTGTATGTGCAGAGAGAATAGGAGAATCATAGATCAACAAAAAGAAAATGAAAACTCAAAAATACTAAATACCATACAGCAAGAAAATACAGAAAAATTTCTCCAGTATTTTGGGATATAGACTGCAAAGCACTGACTCATCAAATCCATAGATTGCTGCCAGAAAAACAAACGAACGAATGAATGAATGAATGAATGAAACAAAAAAAAAACCTCACACTTCAAAAAATGGCATGGAGAAATTTACATTTTAAAATGTTCTTAACAAATTTGGCAAACATTTAAGAAGGACCTTGGGATAAGCAAAAATGCCTAGAAGGATTCTCCTCATGAAGGCTAACCCTTCAATATTGTGCCTTTCCTCACATTCCTTCCTAATCTCCAAAAGACTGATCTCACAATCATCCCCGGTCAATCTTCAATCTTTCCCTATGTATTCGCGCCTTCCCTGGTGCCAACAAACACAGCCATGTCTCCTTCATCTTACAAAACAAACCCTCACTACACCCTACCAACCTTGCCAACTATGTACATATGTATACATACATGCATGTATGTTTTTTGTGTATATACATGTATGTGAATATATACACACAGAGATGTATATATCCTTTATTCTGCCACACTTCTTGGGAAAACTCAAAACCAAAACCTATCTCCACTCATTTCCTACCACTCTTCTCATTTCTAAATCCTCGGCAATACAGCTTTTGACTTCCAGCTTCAAATGCAACTGCTGTGTCCAAAGTTACCAAAAAGCTCTTCATTTTCAGATCTAATGGCCTCTGCTCTGTGGTCATCCTTCTTGGACTCTCTGTGGCATCTGCCACTGCTCCCTGACCTTTCTTCCTGGGTAGGATACCCTCTCTGAATTTTCACAGCACTGTCCTTTCCTTCTTCTCCTCCTCCCTTACTGACCACATCTCAGTTTCCTTTGCTTGATCTTCATCCATAATATATATTCTCTAACTGTAAAGATGCCCACAGGCTCTCTGGCGGGTGGCCCCTTTTTCTCTATACTGTTTCACTTGATGACCTTATTGGCTCCCAAGGGTTCAATTATGATTTCTCTACAGATGACTTCAAGATCAATATATTAAACCCTAAATAGGATGCCCCATATACATCTCAAATTCACCATGGACAGAACTTGTTATCTTTACCCTCAAACTCAGCCTTCATTTCATCTTCCTATTTCTGTCAAGGACACTCCATCTTTCAGTCACCCAGGTTTACAATATCAATGGCATCCTTGAGTCCTCACCCTCATTCGCATACTCATTTATCTGTAATACCTTCTCCAGAATTTCTCTACCAATCTATACTTGCTCTCATACAGTTGAGTCCCTGAAAAGCAAGTGCTCCCTTGGGTTCTAGGGGTAACCCCAAGGGGTCATTATAAGTCCCCGTCAGTGCCTTTCCCCTTAGCTGATAAACTCAAAAGCATTTACTATGATGGTATAATAGGAACCATTGACACAAAACATTGCCCCCCTAAAACCTAGGACACACTCTCCTAGAGACACTGTCCCATGGAAAGAGAGGTTCAAGCTTAAAGTACACTGACAGTGAAGCCCATGAGTAGAAAACACATGAGGGAAGGGGCTATTGGAAATTCTTTCTTCCTTTATGAAGGCCAAATAAGGTTCCCTTTGGGTGTACCACTCAGATAGGCTCTGAAAGTCTCTGACTTTGGAAAATCCATATACGATACTTCTTTCTGCCATGAGGAATCCCTGGCCCTGAAGCTGCTTCTCTTCACAATGCCTTTAGAGAGTCCACATGAGGCACCCCTGAGGTGACTATCTTGCTACTTCTACTTCATTAATAATTTTCCCCTCCTGGCAGGAGGAATTTTATTCTGTTGGTCCTGTCTCTCTGATAACATAGTCATGGGGAGAATGAAGGGAGGGAGGGAGAGAGAAAGGAAGTAGGACTATAGCAATATAAATGGAAAGAATAGAACCCCCCCCCCAAATACTCAACAGAATATACTTACAACGACTAAGCATTAGCCAAGAGAAGAATTTTAAAAGTCTGCCTTTTCCCTTCATTGCAGAGGTGGGGGACTGTAGTCATGGAATACTGCATACAGTACACCATCATATGTGGTCAATGTGTTGGCTGGTTTGGCTGAATTGTTTTTTTTCCTTTTTTGCTTTTCATTACAAGTTATAGCTTAGTGGGCAGAGACAGAGGTATGTAGGGTTGTATGTATAGAAACGAAGGGATGTAAAAGCACAAAAAAATCATTAATATGTTAACTATTTTTCAAGAGTGGTGCAGAGATAGATTCAAGATAAAAGATGACTCACAGAAAAGGAATAATTGGCCTAAGGCCTGGAGAATTCTACTGATCAAATGGAAATCAATCCAAATCAAGAAATATCTGGGCAATCACTATTGGCTAGAAGTTGCTGGGCTCTAAAAGTTCTTCAGAGACAGATACAAAATGGTCTTCTAAGTTGAGTTTCATTCAAAGCAAAGCAAACAGATGTCTACTCACAGAACCATCGAGTGCCTTTGACTATCCCCACAGAGAGACCCAAAGACACAAATCCTCCTTCAAGATGGTAATAGAATAGCCCAGGTCAGGAGCACTGCAGAAAGTGGTGGCAGGATGTGGAAGTGGAACATGATCAGTGATGCTACACACACACATACACACACACACACACACACACACACACACACACACACATCAAGGCAGTCAGTCAAGGTGACACTCCGGGCCTTGGAATGAGCAGCTGTATTCTCTCAAAAATGAATTCATCAAAAGAATGTTGTGCTTAAAAGATAGGAAGTATTCTTTAGTCTTTTTAGTTGGATCATGTATGTACAATATCACCAGGAAACTGCTTTCTTTGGTCCAGAAGAGGCAAATATATTGCTGAGATGCAAAGCGTAGCATATGCAATAACTGTCCTTTTTGAACTTATCAGAAGATGGAGGATAATGGCTGGTTTGGGTGGTCCAGAAAAGAGACACACTACTAACAAAGATGGCATGAGAAAGGAGATGGGAAGCAAATCAACCTTTAGGATATTGAGTGTGATTATCAATATTTCAAAAATGGAGGGTGCAGGAAAAAGTTTAGGAAGCAAAACTCCATTCAACTAAACAAACATGTAGTAAAAACATATTATTCTAAGCATTGTGTTAGGTCCTGGTGATACAAAACAAAAGCTAAAACTGTCTCTATCCTGAAGAATTTTAGATTTTGCTGTGTGTGTATAGGAGAGGACAGTGGAGGGAGCATGTAGATAGAGAAATAATACAGAATAACTTGAAGACACAAAGTGAGCAGTAGAGAGCACTGCTTGGTTCTGGGTTCGAATCTTGCCTCTTGATATCTATTAGCTATATAACTCTGGGTCCATCATTTAATCTCTCTGTACTACAATTTCTTCATCTCTAATAGGAGGAAGGACTGGACCTGTGACCTCTACAATTCCTTCTAGCTCTACATCTATGATTCTTTGATCCTATGAACTAGGCAAATAAGGAAAGGTCATACTAGCCAGGAGGAGAGTTGAATACTGAAGGGTGTAAAGGAGTTTAAGAGACATCCTAGAGGCACGAGCCCACTCCAGGCTTGAGGATTACAGGCTGTGCAAAGATTTGAAGGTGTGAGGTGGAATTCTGGGTACAGGAAAGAGCACAAAGGGGAATAACATGAGCTTAGAGAAACTGGATTCAAATGATAAATGTCTAGCAATCCCAAGAAAAGGATTCTGTATTTAATCCAAGAAGCAGTAGGGAATCACTGAAGGTTATTGAGCTCCAGCATAACCTAGGCAGAATTGTTCCTTGGAAATAGCAGCTGTGTGTAGTATGGATTAGAGGGGAGAGACTGGAAGTAGGCAAACCAAGGAGGACACTGTTGCTAGAGGTCAGGTGAAAGAGGAAGAAGGTCTGAATTAGAGTGGTGGCCTTAGAAGTAGAAAGAAAAAAGCTACTATGAGAAATATGCTGGAGGCAGAATGTACTGAATGTACTTGGCAACGGACTGGATTTGGGGGTGAGGGACAGAGAAAAGGAGATGAGTGGGCGCTTATAAATCGGAGTGTTTGGGAGGGGAGAACCTTTTGCAGAACTGGGGAATTATAAGAGTACTTGTTTCAAGACCTCAAAATATCTGTGATCTCGATGATTTGAGTATTTGTGATTGCAGTATTTGTTCTGCTGAGGCAGATTCCCAATTCATCTTCTAACAGCCAGCCTTCTGGTGACAGAGCCCTTCACATAGAACTGGGAGGGCCCTCAGGCACTAGGCCTGCAAATGGACCATTTCTAGGCACAGCCTCTTAAGCTGGACAGGATCTTGCTGGCTCTGCCTGAGGCTGAGCCCGGGGGTTATTTCTCTACTAGGAGGAGGCAGAAGAGAAGGACAGTGAGGGAAGTATACCAAATAAAACGAGTTTGCCTGGTGATAGCACTTCATGATTACAAAGCCCTTTACAAACATCATTTCATTACATCTTCCTCAAGACCCTGTAAAATGGGCAACAAGAGGATTATTGTCTCCACCTTAGAAATTATGAAAACGAGGCTGAGAATGAGCAAATTTCCCTCATCTTACCGGGTTCTCATGATACTATTTCCTTCCCCCCTTCTCCCACCTGTGTGTTTCTTCTGAGTCTTTGCCTGATCATGATTCATATCAGGCCCCCAGATGTTGGTGTTCCCCAAGACTGTGGCAGGTCCTCTTCTCTCCACTCTCTCTTGGTGCATCTTCTTCATCAGATACCAAAATACAAGTATCATATGTATACAGACGACTCCCAAATTTATACCAGTCCCTGTCTCTTCCGTGAGCCTCAATCGCACATTAGAAGTAAACCTGCAATTATTAGGTACTTACCATGTACTAGGAACTGTACTAACTGTTTAGGATACAAAGAAAGGCAAAAACATGATAACAGACCTCAAGGAGCTCACATTTGAATGAGGAAAACCACATGAAAATCATATAATTACAAGGTCTTTACAGAGCACACAGAGAAAGGAAACTCAATGTCTAGGCATTAGCAATGAAAACAACCAGGAAAGGTCTCTTGAAAAAGGTGGGACATGAGTTGAGTCAGAAAAGAAACCAGGAGGCAGAGGAGAGGGGAGAAAACATTCTAGGCATGAGAGACAGCTAGGGAAAAAGGCATAGCCTTGGAAGATGGTGTCCCATGAAAGGAACAGCAATTCGACAAGTAGACAGAAGCAAGGTTAAGAAGGAATTTGGATGCTGGAGGTAAGAGGTAATGCCCCTTCAATCTGATAGCCTTTAAACAAAAGGTGCCTTTTTCTCCTCTGGGTTCACTGGCTACATTTCTTGCTCAAACCCAATTCACTCTGGAGTTCACGGGACAAGTGCCCACCCACATAGCACGGAGTGAATGTAATCCCTAAATAGTAATTGCTTCTCTTTTACCCAGGAATCGCACGAGTCTTCTCCAGTTTGATTTTTTTCTTTTTATTTTATTAAAGGGGCCATCCCTTCAGCAACTACTTAAAGAAGCCTATTGATTGAATGGATGTATCTCACTCAAAGTGAGAATGCTGTAACACCTCAGCCTGAAAGGGCCAGGGTCTCCCATTGCACCCTGGGCCATCTCCAGTCATCCTGATGAATATCAGGCCAGGGGACCCAGATGGCTCAGGAGGAGACAGTGAGGTTGGTGACCTTTCACAGCCCTCCCTCACACAAATCCAAGTCAACTGCAAGTCATGTCGTCATCTCGATGTCATGGTCCTCTTCCAGAAGGAAAGGCAAACACAACAATTTGTGTACTTTTGGCTTTGATATTTAGGTAAGAACACTTTCTGACTCAATCAGACAACTCCAACTAAGTGTGAACTAAGCCTGTACATCAAATTGAATCAGTCAATGGCACTGTGTTAGAGACTAGGTCACACCCTAAGCAATTTATATAAGAGGAAAAAGCTATCTCAAAACTGGAGGGAGAGATTCAGAGTCTGGATTTGATCTGAGACATATAGCATTTCCAGAACATCTTTGAAAGGACTGAGCTGTGCCAGAGAAGGGAGATATTGAGACAAGTTGTTGGCTATAGGCATCTTGAAGCAGAAGACACAAGCTAAAAGAAGGCTCAAGTCAATGTCAATAAAGAAAAACCAAAGACCCCAGCATCTGGGATAAGAACTCACTATTTGACAAAAAACTGTTGGGAAAACTGGAAAATGGTAGGGCAAAAACTGAGCATAGACCAGTATCTTACAATGCATATCAAAATAAAGTCCAAATAGGTACACAATTTAGATATAAAGGCTGATACTATAAGCAAACTGGGAGGGCAAGGAATAGTTTACCTGTCAGATTTATGGAGAACACAAGAATTTGTGAGCAAACAAGAGATAGAGAACATTATGAAATACAAAAAGGATAATTTTGATTACATTAAATTAAAAAAGTTTTGCACAAACAAAGCCACTGCAACCAATATTAAGAGGGAAGCAGAAAACTGGCAATATTTACAATCAGTGTCTCTGATAAAAATACAAGTCATTCCCCAATTGATAAAATGGTCAAAGGATATATATGAACAGGCAGTTTTCAGATGACGAAATTAAAGCTATCCAAAGTCATATGAAAAAATGCTCTAAATCTCTATTGATAAGAGAAAGGCAAATCAAAACAACTCTGAGGTACCACATCATACCTATCAGAATGGCTAACATGACAAAACAGAAAAATGATAAATGCTGGAAAAGGTGTGGGAAATTAGAATACTAATGCACTGTTGGTGGGCTTATGACCTGATTCAACCATTGTGGAGAGCAATTAAGAGCAATTTAGCAATATATAGTCAAAGGGCTACAAAAAAAGTACATACCCTTTCACCCAGCAATACGACTTCTAGGGCTGTATCTCAAAGAGATCATAGCAATGGGGAAAGGATCCACGTTAAAAAAATATTTATAGCAGCTCTTTTTGTGGTAGCCAAGAATCAGAAATTGAAGGGGTGTCCATCAACTAGGGAATGGCTGAACAAGGTATGGTATATGAATGTAAGGGGATACTATTGTGCTATAAAAAATGATAAACAGGTGAACTTCAGAAAAACCTGGAAAGACCCATATGAACCGATACTAAAGGAGATAAGCAGAAGCAGGAGAATACTGTACACAGTTAAAACCACATTGTACAATGACTGACTTGGATAGACTTAGCTCTTTTCAGCAATGCAAGGTTCTGGGACAACTCCAAAAGGCTTATGATGGAAAATGCTGTCCACATTCAGAGAAAGAACGACAGTCTGAATGCCGACCAAAACCTATTATTTACTCTCTTTTTTTGCTTTGTTTTGTGTTGTTTCTTCTTTCTCATGGTTCATCCCATTGGTTCAAATTCGTCTTTACAACATAACTAATGTGAAAATATGTTTAATGTGCACATATAGTTAGAGCCTATATCAGATTCCATGTTGTCTTGGAGAGGGGGAAGGAGGGAAAGCAGAGAAATTTTAAAACTCAAAAGCATGTGAAACTGAATATTGAAAACTAAAAATAAATTTTAAAAAAATAAACAAAATTTTTTTAAAAATAAGAAAAAGGTCAGCTCTTTTTCCAAATTCCCCTTGTGATGCCTGTCTCTCCATAGGTATTAAAATATAATCAGCTGTTTTGTTTATGAAATATTTCTACAAAACCTCAACTACAAAGAGGTGAGAGGTTAACCGGAGAGAGAGATACATGTAAAGTTAGACACTGAGCCTAACCTTTGCCTAGGTGTTGGGAAATGTCCAAAACAGGGGTTCAGAGTAACAGTGATTGACTTCAGAACTTTTCACCTAACATAAACTTCCTAAAGGTGAAGAGAAAGAAACCAAATGGGCCTTGAGGGTCATTATATTTCACCCTTAGCTTAAAATGAGTTAATTATTTTCAAAGGATGTTTCCCTTGAACACAGCTAACACATCCCCCA
>JAQQSK010005919.1:0-14681 GCA_028658325.1 Potorous gilbertii
TTTTACAAATGGTGTCTGTGATAAAGACCTCATTTCTAAAATATATAGAGAACTGAGTCAAATGTGCTAGAACACAAGTCATTTCCCAAATTTATAAATGGTCAAGGTTATGAACAGGGAGTTTTCAGAGGAAGAGATTAAAGCTACCTATAGTCACATGAAAAAATGCTCTAAATCACTATTGATTAGGGAGATACAAATCAAAACAACTCAGGTGCCACATCACAACTATCAGATTGGCTAACATGACAAAACAGGAAGATGATAAATGTTGAAGAAGACATAGGAGAGTTGGAACACTAATTCATTGTTAGTGGAGCTGTAAGCTGATCCAATTAATTCTGGAGAGCAATTTGGAACTATTCCCAAAGGCTTACAAAAATGTGCATACCATTTGACTGAGGAATATCACTTCCAGGACTATATCCCAAAGAGATCAGAAAAGTGAGAAAGGGTCCCACATGTACAAAAATATTTATAACAGCTCTTTTTGTGGCGGTCAAAAACTGGAAATTGATGGGATGCCCATCAATTAGGGAAATGACTGAACAATTTGTGGTATATGAATGTAATGGAAATCTATTGTGCTATAACAAATATGAACAGGAAGACTTCAGAGAGGCCTAGAAGGACCTGTATAAACTGATGCCAAATGAAAGGAGCAGAACCAGGAGAACTTTATACACAGCAACAACCACAGTGTGTGAGGAATTTTTCTGGTAGACTAAGCCCTTCACAGCATTGCAGGGACATAAAACATTCCCAGTGGCCTCGAGGTAAAATCCCTTCCACATCAGAAAAAGAACTATGGAATTGGATCACAGAATGAAGCAGACCATTTTGTCTTGTGTTATGTTTTGTTTTGTTTTGTTTCCATGGTTTCTCCTCTTCATTTTAATTCTTCCATGCAACATAACTAAGGTGAATATGTATTTTTAAAAAATAAAATAAAAATAAATAAAATAGATAGAAAATCAAATTCTAAGATCAACAGAAATTATTCTGAGGAAGGAAAGAAGCATTTATTAAACACTATGTCAATTGATCCTCATGGAAACCCTGGGAGGTAGATGCTATTATTTTCCCATTTTACAATTAAGGAAACTGAGGCAGACAGCAGTTAAAGGATTTGCTTAGGGTCAATGTAATACAGAAGTAAGGGCAAGTGTCTGAGAATGAATAAATACATAAGAGGAACCATTTGGACAAGCATAGTGTCAGGACAGGTAGAAACTTGGAATGAGCTGAGGCTGATAATAAATACTAAGAAAAAAAGATTGTTAAAAGTTACATTTCAGTAAGAAAAAGAAGATAAAAAAAGGGGTAGAACTGATGCTTATGATGAATGGAATAATGTAATGAAGAAAGGAGAAAAAGCAAAGTTAGTCAATTTGTATGCAGAAGAATGGTTTTCAGAAGGGAAAACTGCAAACAAAAATGGTTAACAAGGAATGGAAAACCTAAACAACCAAGGAAATAGAAATTGGGCATCTTGTTGCTTCTAATGAGTTCACATCACCAATCCTGGGCAAATTATACCAGGGGTTCTTAACCTTTTTTGTGTCATGGACTCTTTAGGCCATTTAAAAGAACATTAGAGATCTTTAAATGATCTTGAGAACACTTAGAGAATGATGCCCATGGACTCCTCAGAATCATATTTTTAAATGCATAAAATACATATGAGTACAAAAGAAAGCAACTATATTGAAATACAGTTATCAAGAAATGTTTTCCTATTCAAATTCACAGACTAGCTATGATTTTTCTACACCTTTGGGGAAATGGGGACTCTAGGTTATTAACTCCTGAATTGCATACTGAAGGAATTTCCAGGAATGATTGTTGAGGTTGAGTGACAGTCTTTTAAAGTGAGTGACAATCTTTTAAAAATCATGGAGAATGACAGAGGTGCTACAGGAGTGAAGAATGTTCCAATTTTTAAAGAGGGAAAGAATGTAGATTATTTATAATCTAGGCCATGGAGCTTGACCTTAAGTCCTATTGAATGGCGTTAGTAGAATGCGTTAATAAAGGATTGGTTTGTAAGCATTTATAAAGAAAAGCAGTAATCACAATTAGCCCATGTGGGCTCATATTTGTTACCAAGGAGCCTCATGTTCTCTTTTGACAAAGCTGTTAGACAGGCATATCCAGTATAAGCTATAATCCGCATGTCGCCAAGGTGTCTAACAAAGTTGTTTGTGATTTGGAAAGATGTAGGCCAGTTTATAATTTTATTAAGGTCATACATTTGGAAGTATTTGAATAATGAAACTCAAGAATGGCAAGTGAAGGAATGACATCTCTTAGACTCTAGGGCTATAACTCTAATTATTTTTATTCCTAGAGAATTTCCTCTAAGACCTAGGGAAAAATCTTTAGTAATAATAAATAGTAAGCATTTATATAGCACTTTAACGTTTACAAAACTCTTCACAAGTATCTCATTTTATCTTCATAACAATCCTGGGAGGTAGGTACTATTATTCTAACCACTATACAGATGGGGAAACTGAGGCAAGAAGAGGTTTAAGTGACTTGTCTGTGGTCACACAGTTAGCAAGAGTCTGAGAACAATTTTTCGCTCAGGCCTTCCTTTCTTGACCTGGAGGCAAATTTTGATTCAATATAAAGAAAAATGTCCTTATAATCTGAGCAGTCCAAAAACTGCATAGGCTGCCTCAGGTGATGATTTCCTCATTTCTGGAGGTTGTCAAGTGAAACTTTGATCATTTTTCAGATCAGAGATGTTGAAGAGGGAATTTCTACTCAGAAATGGGCTAGAGTAAATGATCCCTCTCATCCCTTCTAACTCTGAGATTGCAGTATTCAAATCCAATGATATGAGTGAAGGGGAATATGGAGAGATAAAGCTTAAATGGTAAATTGAAATTAGATTGGAGTGCTAGGCTATGAAAATTGAGCTTTTTTAGGTAATGGTGAGATAGTGAAGATTTTGGAGCAAAAGAGTATCGTCATTAGAGTTATACATTAGAAAGATTTCTCTGAGTTAGTGGTTTAGCATAATAGTGGTCCTCTTTACACTCCTTTATTCATGTTAATAATCTTTTTCTAAGAATATTGATGATACTACTAATAATTGCTATTTAATGATGATTATAGTTTACAGAGCACTTAATTTTGAATAATTTGTATTTTTGTGATGCATTTTAAAATCTATATAAGAATAGTAATTACACAGGAAAATTCGATAGGTCTCTATGAAATAGATTGCTCATATATCATATTATAAACTTCACTGGGCCTGCTACATAGACATCTAATATTATATGAAAGAACCTCATTGATCAAACTGTTAGTAATCCTTGCCTAGGGTAAACAATAAAGAAAAAGATGTATTCTTTCATTTTCTATCCCTCGTTCTTACCCAACCAAGAAAAATCATATTTCACCAATTTCATTATTAAGTTACGTCCCAAATATATGCTTCAGGCAGTTTTTGGCAAGGATGAAATAAGATTAAATATATTGCTGAAAAAAATATTTAGCTTGGTATGGAAAAGAGATAGTTTGCTGTGGAAAGTCAGAGAGTAGTGGGCACAGAGAGTATGGTTTCTATTCAGGATCCATGTGCTACAATGGGAATAGGCCTGGTTAATAATCCAGAGAGGGGTTGCTGGGGATGGTAATGATTCAGGGTCCTACTTCCCCAAAACATATCTATTATGGACAAAACAGTATCTGCCTTTGTCAATAGTTTAAGCAATGCATTAAAAACATAGAATCATGGGAGAAAAAAAAGCCACTGGACTCATACTTAAGGGAGGCCTAGATTTGAATCAAAGCAATTTAGCTATGTACCACAGGCAAGTTATTTAAGCTCCCTGAGTCTTACTTTCCTCATCTATAAAATGAGTATAAATAGTATTCCATTAAATATTACATATAACATAGAATATAATATTGTCAGTTCTACCAACAGAGTATATGATCTCGTAGGTTCTATCATGCCAGAAAGGCATCATTTATGGTTTCAACAAAAGACCATGTCCATTCTCTAAGGACCAACCTAACTAAATATGGAGAAGCTCACCACTAGTAGACCAACTGGTCATGTGGTGATAATCTTCAGGGAGCCAAAGAAAACTACAAGATGACCCTGACTCCTACGTGGACCCATTCCAAATTGGAAGTGATGGTGGCAGTGACAGAAAAGGATGTAGAAAATGTTAAGAATCATTCATTTGAACCATCTATAAACTTTAATTTGGCTATTAACTCTAGATATGAAGTCCTTGTCCAATGTCCAGCGAATGGATTTGCTACTTACTGGAGAAAGTGGATTATATTCATCTTGACATTCTTGATATAAATGAAATGAGAAGAAAAAAGGAACTTATATCTAATAGAAGGATGGCCTCATAGGTTATCCACTGAGAGGTAAATAAAGTTGGCAGAGTTGATTTTATCATGCATCCAGAGACAACAATATACATTATTTCTTGGATATTACAATAGTCACAGTGAGAGATGATGAGGGCCTGAACTATGGTGACAAGTGAATGTGAATGGATGCAAGAGATGTTGTGGAGGTAAAAATGGCAAGATTTGGCAAGTAACTGGTTATGTGAGGTGAGGGAGAATGAAGAGTCAAGGATAATGCCAAGGTTAGAATCTTAAGTAAGTAGAAAGATGTTTCCTTAACTAAAAAGTGAAAATTCAAAGAGGGATGGATTTTGTGGAAAACATAAGTATGGTTTCCAACATGTTGAGTCCAAGATGCCTGTGGGGGCAGTTGGTAATGTAGGTATGGAACAAAGGAGAAAGAGTAGAGCTGGATATGTAAGTATGGTAATCACATACATAGAGGTGATAGTTAAATCCATGAGAGTTGATTAGGTCACTAAATGAGAGAATGTAGACAAAGAGGAAAAGAGGACCCAATATGGAAACATTAGGCATATCCATGACAGGAAAGACTTCAAAGATAGTGCTAGACAAGAGCTACCCAGGATGGTTAGGCAGAGATGGATTGTTAATTGTGTCATTAAAGGAAACATTCAAATCTGTGAGATCAGGGTCCATTTGAATATTTCAGTACAGTATCTATAACACAGCTCAGAGACAGTTCTTGTAAAGATGAAATGAGTTCATCTATGTAAAGTTCTTTGTAAACCTTAAATTCTATTTAAATGTCAGCTATTATATACTCAAAGTTTTTCTTCTGAATATTCATACTTCACAATGGCCAATTTGACATATTTTACCCCTTACCAGATACTATATTTAATAAATCTATGGTCCTAGTTTGTCTTCTTTATCCCTTTCACTTAGGGTAGAATCCCCTTCTCCATTTCTCACTATTTCAAACACTTCATTCAAAAGTCTACTTGATGATTCCTGCTTATTTTTAGTTGTATATATTTTGAGATGAATGTTTTTGTTTTTATGATCAACAAACAATAAACACAATGGTATTTTATATTCTTTACATATTTCATTCCATTGTAAGATGGTGAAAATGTGGTTCATTGTTGAGTATTGTTTCAAAAGTCTATCTGTTCCCTACTAAAATTCTCATCAAAAATACCTTCAATTCTTGTGATCCTTATACATATTTTATATGGATGGAAGAGTAGGCATATAGACTAGTAGTTGGGAATCAATTCCTTTTTTTTGGAATCAGTATAATCTGATATTTTTTCCATGTATCTTTGGTAGTTTCACCTGCTTTGTATACCTTGTAAATCAGTCCATAAATGCCTTTGCAATTATATGGTCACTGGCATGGATCACATATATACACAAATATATTTATACATATACAATACATATACATCTATACAATGTATATCGTGCGTGAACACATATATACATGCATGTATACGTGTATGGGCTTACATTGATACATACACACATATTTCAATCTGGCCACTTTTCCTGTTTATTTTTTCAGTGTGATTCCTACTTCCTCTGGGAGCACCTAAGGGACTGTGATATTATGGTACAAGTGTGGTGATTCTACTCTTTTTTATAAAGAAAACAGTTTGTTTTAATAATTTTCGCAAGTTTTCCTTTTTCCTTTTTCTTCCATTTCTTGTGCTCTTCAGATGACTTTGCTTAGTTGGATACATGGCTAAGCTGTTTTAACTGGTTTTATCTAACTGCATGTTAAAATATAACCAATTTTGTTCTTTTTAATGTTTGGTGCTCACCATTGTATTGTTAATGTATTTTTGCTTAATTTGAAGATCTTTTCCACCCATTCATAGCTCCATGTGACCTGCTTGAATCACATGGAAGCTTAAATCACATGTGGTGGGAGGAGCTTGCTGAATAGGTAGAACAGGAAGGGTAGAGCAGAGCGGGGAAGAAGTTGGTAAGAGTAGTTAGGGCAGAGGAGAGAGAGGACACAGGCAGGCACAGCTAGTCTTGTGAGTTTGCTTGTGGGAAGGTGCCAGCAGGGCAGGAAGGCTTGGGAATGGTATTGTTCCCTGCAGTGCTAATGTGTATTGACTTTTTGGTTACTGTGATGGATTTGGCTTTCTGGTGTTGGGATTTGGCTTTATGGTATCTGAATAAATGTTTTTTCTTCCGCCTTTTATATGGAAAGTCTGTTATACTTTGCAATTCAGAACCACGCCAGCATATTCATAGTTACCAACAAAGCTGTGAATATTGCCTTGGAGATACAACCATATTCAGCATCTACCAATTTTTTTGGAAGATGTTGATGACTTTAGATGCACAAAATTTATCTAGAATCTACAGGTCTTTTGCCTCTCCCCTTGGGAAAGTCATTTATAATCAGTGACTTTACTTCTTTCATATCATACTCTGCTAAACACTCAACAATATGGCTGCCCACCTCATCATTCAATTGAAACTGCCCTCTCCAAAGTTACTAATGATTCCTGATCACCAAATCTAATGGCCTTTTCTTAGTCCTAAGCCTCCTTGATATAACATTGGACACTATTGATCACCTTCTTCTTCTGGATATTCTCTTCTCTCTAGGTTTTCCTGACACTACCATCTCCTGGATCTCCTCCTATAGGTCTTTCTCTGTGTTTTTTGTTGGTTCTTCATCATGTTATGCTCTCTAACCTTGGATTTCCCCAAGACTCTGTCTTGGACCCCCTTCTCTTTTTTGATCCCATAATTTCAATTATCATCTTTATGCAGGAGATTCCCAGATCTATATGTCCAGCCCTACTCTCTCTGCTGATCTATAGCCATAATGTTCAATTTGTTTTAAAATAAAAATACAGAAATAAATTCAATGTGGAACCAGATTTAAGACTGTGTTTGTCTGGTGTTGAGCCAAGTTTTGCAAGCCTTTGTTTAAATAAAAGTACAACACTGAAATTAAGATTACATATGATTATTATATTATGTTAAATACTTTCCAAGTTGTAACTTATTTCATTAAAATGTTATTTATATTCAACAAAATTTGTAGAATAACAAAGTTGTTCAGATAAAAGCAAGTGCTTAAGAGCTTGCAGAATTACTTCTTTTAATTCTTATAGAACATTTCCACTAAAATATTTGCAATTATTTTATAATTAGAGTTTTATAATTTCATCTTTAGAATTTTCATAATTATATGTTATAATTATAATGTAAGTTTTAATTTGTAGCTTTTTGGGACAAAGATTATCATTATAGTTATTGTAAGCACTTAATGAACACATTTTCCAAAAGAATATTAAGTGTGTTAAGTAGTGAATTAAATTACTCTGGGGGTTCACAATACCTTTTTGTTGTTGAAAGTGATTTACAGAACAAAAGAAAATTGAAAACCCATGAGATCATAGATTTAGAACTGAAAGGGTCCTCTGAGGCTATCTAGCCCAACCTCCTTTTACAAATGAGAAAACCGAGGCCCAGGTAACTCTTTTGTCCAAGCTCATACAAGTGATTGTATATTTACATACTGGTTCAACTGTAATATTCCACGAATGTATGCAAGTTTCATGAGAACAAGGGACTATGTTTTATGTATTTTCATGTTTATCACTCAATATCTAACAATATTTTGCACTTTGTAGATGCTAAGTAAATCACTGTTAAATGAACCAATCAGTCAGTCCCCTGAGAGATATTATTTTCCCATTTGAGAACTACTGTTATTGACAAATATTAATATCATAGTAATAATAGCATACTACTCCCCCTAAAAAATAAATTAGTTAATGGTGTGATAGACAAATGAAAATGTGCTCCCCACAAAGCCAAAGTTTTCATTAAGGAAACTGGTCTATAGTTTTCTTTCTCTGTGGAACATGTATTCTTTTTAATTTTTTTCTTTTTTTAATTCATGAAATAAATTAAATAAGAATAAGAATAAAATAAGCATTTCTATAACATACTATTATAAAAAAGATGATTGCATATGAAACTGCAAATCTATTATGTACAACGTTATTTCTTTTAAATATATAATAAAGTTATTATGTAAATTTCTTTTTTTTCTTTCCTCCTTCCTGCCCCTGCCCTAGAGATGGCTACCATTAGAAATAAATAGGTGTGTGTGTGTGTGTGTAATATATGTAAAATTATTCCATACATACTTCTATTTATCAGTTCTTTCTCTGGATACAGATAGCATCTTTCTTCATAATAAACTTTATAGTTTATTTCAGTATTCATAATAGACAAAATGACATTCGCTCAGTCATTCTTAAAACAATATTGCTGTTACTATATATTATGTTCTCTTGGTTCTGCCCATTTTGTTCTTCATTACTTAGTGCAAGTCTTTTTTTTTTTAACTTAATAGTATTGTATTTTTTCCAATTACATGTAAAAATAGTTTTCAACATTCATTTTTGTAAGATTTTGAGTTCCAAATTTTTCTCCCTCCCTCTTTTCCCTCCCCGTCAATTCCAAGGCAGCAAGCAAACTAATATAGTTTATATCTGTACAATCATATTAAATATATTTCCACATTAGTCATATTGCAAAAGAAGAAGCAAAACAAAAGGGAAAAATCACAAAATAGAAAAAAAGAGAGAAAATGGTATGCTTCGATCTGCATTCAGTGTCCATAGTTCTTTCTCTAGACATGGATAGTATTTTCCATCATCAGTTCATGTAAGTCTTTCCAGGTTTTTCTGAAATTTACCTACTCATCATTTCTTATAGAACAATGGTATTTCATTATATTCATATATGGCAGTTTGTTCATCAATTCCCCAACTGATGGACATCCCTTCAATTTCCAATTCTTTTCCATCACCAAAAAAGCGGATATGTGGGTTCTTTCCCATTTTTTATGATCTCATTGGGATATAGATATAGTGGTATATAGGTATGGAACAAAAGGTATTCACAGTTTTATAGTCCTTTAGGCATAGTGGAACATGTATTCTTAATCTTGTTTTCATGGAACCATGGACAGATTTCAAAGCATCCATGAACTTGAAAGGAAAAAAAATCCTTATTTTCACTAACCTGTAATTGAAATTTAGCATTTCTCTAAGTTACGAATTTTAAAAAAATTATTCTGTGAAGGGGTCCATAGGTTTCACCAGACTGCCAAAGTGGTCCGTGATACAAATAAGTTAAGAACCTTTGCTATAACACTTGTGCAACACTATATCTATCTAGACAGACAAATCAGATAGCTAAAAAGATGAGACTAGAGTTTAAAAGTAGTAGGAGAGCAAGCAGAAAATCTAAATATCATAGTATCAATGTAAACATTTTACCAGTATTGGTGCATGGCCATACTGTATGGCTGGGACACCACTGCCTCTGATGAGAAGAAAGAAAGGAAACAAACATCACACCAAGCAATGGAAAACAGCATGATAAGTGTGATGAGACTACAACGTATAACCAACAAGGAACCTGGAAGAGCAAAAGGAGGAAAATGTGTCATCAAAGCATCACAGAAAGAGAAGATGGGCCAGTGACTCAGAGAACGTGAAGAATGATGGGTAGATGTCGAAAGTGTTTCATTGGTAGTATTGTAATAGCAAAAGAAAATCAATAAGGCCTTTAGCATGTTAGGTAGAGCTATATGCAATATGTAAGAACTTTTGGGAGGACATAGATGAAAGTCACATAGAACAGGCAGACATTTTTGAGTTGAGATTTGCATCAATGGAGGGAACTCCTAAATCCATGAGATCACAGATCTATTTGAGTATTTGAGAGATAGAAAGATCCATTTTTTGAAAATGGACAAAGTGAAGGAAAGCTTTAGAGTCAGAATCTGGGTTCAAATCCTGCTTTTACCATTTAACTGCCTGTTTAAACTCAGCCTCAGTTTCTTCATCTGTAAAATGAAGATGTTGGACTAGATGATCTTTCTAATCCCTTCCCTAGTTTTAAATCTATGATCCGGCGATCAGTTATCCAAGATCTGTTCTAGCTCTAAGATTCTATTGACACTAAGATCTAAAAAAAGTATTGGTTGAGATTTGAGTGGAACTAATTGAAATGAGAATTTTAAAAGAGAGACTCAGCTTCCTCTATTTGAAAATAACTGGCTGAAAAAATGCTTCTTGTGTCTCCTTGTTCCATAATCTATGTACCCTCTGTGACTCAAACTTTATGATTGTGGTCACCAAACTGAGTTGCTGACAACAGTGCCACTTACCTCATCCTGATTTGCTTTTAACTAGGTCAAGGACTTTCTGTTTTCCTGAAACGCCCTCCTAACATTCTAGTTCCTTTTTCCCCACTGCAATCAATAGCTCTTTTAAAAGAAAATGAGTTCTATCTGGCATCAGCTCCTTTCCAGTTGCCTTGTAAGCTTTCCCTCTCCTTCTTCCTGATGATTAGCATCCACTCCTTTGGATTTCTACCCAGACACTGGCAGAACTCACTGGAAATTACAACTTTTTTTTTTTTTTAGAAATTCCATTTATAGGATTTTACATGTTCAAAGTACTTTTCAATTACTATTAATTTTCATCCCTCATATTGCATCTTTGAAGTAGTGAAATATTGAAGACCTCCCGATAAGGAAGAAAAGTAGGAGTATAGTTCTTACACATTGCATTTTAAATATGTTTGTCACATATTTCTTCTCTATTAGATCGTGGCCTTCACCCTGGCAGGAACCCTATCTACTGTGCATTTTGTAGAATATAGGCTCTTTACCAGGAGAAACTACTTTTTGTTTTTTCTTTATATCCCTGGTGCCTATCACAATGCCTTCAGTGCACACAGAAGGTACTTAATAAAGGCTTATTGGATTTGATCAGATTTCACTAGGTCTGACAACTTAGCTTGGTTCTGGCTCTTGGGATTTCATGCTATTTATTCCTCCTCTCTGAGCTGCAGTTCCCTCATGGGTAAACTGAGGCTAGTAACACTTTTACTCTCTGTTTCACAAGATTGTTGTGAGGAAAGAGTTTTGTAAATCTTAAAGAGCTATATAAATAAGAAAAGTGATTGTTGTTTCTGTAGTTATCTCCCTCTGGTGCCTTATGTGGTACTCTACAGGAATTTTGAGTAAATGTTAGCCTAATTAGGAAATTAAATTAGATTGTGTCATAGAATTATATTATCAGAAAGTTGCTTTAAGGACCTGTAGCCTGATCTTTTCAATATATAGGTGAAGAAACTGAGGCCCAGATTTTTGGTTATATGACTAGTTAATGGCAAAGCCATTACTAGAACCCAAGTCCTTTGACTGATTGGCCAGTACTTTGTGCACCACAGAACACTGCTTTTGAGGCAAGGTTTAAAAATAACTTCACCTATGAAAATTGGCCCCAAGATACCTCTTAACTTCACAAGCTTGCTGTATTTTCTCTCCCAGTGTGTACAAATATACAGAATTCTTATGTACCAGGGAAGAATCAGGAAGACTTAGGTATAAATCTGACCTCAGACATTTACTAGCTGTGGATACCAGCCAAGTCAGTTAACCTCTTTCTGCCTTAGGTTCCACACTTATAAAAAGGAGACCATAACAGCACTTATCTTTCAGGGATTTTGTGAGAATCAAATGAGATAATATTTGTAAAATGGTTTGCAAACCTTAAAGTGTTTATAAATACTTATTATTGTTAATAGAGATAATTAAATAGATTTTTAATAAACAAATCACATTTTAACCTGTGCCTCTTAATTTTGTGTATATCATATTCCAATCTCTCTAGTCAAGCTCTGTCTTTCTTAAGAAATTGACCATGATCCTTGTTTGTAGTCCTAGGAAAGTTAAAATTTTAAATTTTTTTCATGCAGAGAAAGTAGATTTCCTAAAAAATGTTTATGGTCATTTGTTTTTGTTAATTCTGAAATTTTTCTTCAAAAATTTTCAGGACTTTAGTGTCCAGAATCGTTAGTTTTTCTAAATTTTCTGAGATGTCAGCATTTTTTGTTGTTGTTACGCCTTGACCCACCCTCTACATCTGTCCCTTATATATGTATGTTTTCAATTTCTTTTAATAAAGGTGTATTTGATAAACTCATTTTTATTTTTTGTGTTATCTGCAACTTTATTTTTCATGATAGCAATCTTTTGCTTCTACTAATTTATTTTAAAATATTTTATAATATATTTTCCATGTTAGTCTTTTTAAAAAATTATTTTCCTCAGTTTGGAGGATGGGTGTTTTTTAATTTTTTTCCCATGTCCAGAAGATTTTATTATTCACTATTGTACTATTCTTGTCAATATTAAAAGGTGCATTGTGTTTTTTCCCCTTTTTGTCTATATTGCTTCTATTATTTTCATTGTTTCAGTTATTCCATAGCATGTTTTAAAAATAAAGTATGTTGTTATTCTTTCTTGCTTTGATCATTTTCTACTTTGATAGATCTTAATTAATTTTATGAGTTTTTGAGAATCTGTTTTTCTTTTCTTTTTTTAAAAAAAGGTCAAGTCAACCAAAATTTATTTAGCACTTCCTATTTGCCAAGCTCTGTGCAATGTGCTGTTAATGCAAAGAAAGGCAAAATACAGTCATTGACCTCAAAGAGCTCAAATCTAATGAGAATCGATGAGAATTTGGTTTCCTTGGAAGCTCTAACTCAAGGGTAGGAAAACTGTGGCATCAAAACCACATGTGGCCCTCTAGATTCTCATGTGTGGCCCTTTGACTAAACCCAAACTTCACAGAACAAATCCCTTTAATAAAAGGATTTGTTCTGTAAAACCCGGACTCAGTCAAAAGGATGCACTGAAATTACAGTCTAACTCTACCTTTCTCCCTATATCTCATCCGTTCACTTGCCAAGAGTTACAATAATGGTTAATTTATATAGTGCTTTAAGTATTGCATAGTACTTTATATATATTATCTCATTTAATTCTTATAACAACCCAGTGAGATGAGTACTACTATTAGTCCCATTTTACAGATGAAGAAACTGAAAATGAGAAAAGTTAAGTGATTTGCCCATGTTCACACAGCTAGTAAGTGTCTGGATAGGATTAGAATTCAAGTCTTTCTAAACTGAATTCAAGTATTATGCTCTAATCTTTATGCTATCTACTTAGCTACTTTTTTTCCCCTTATAACCAAAGAAAAACAAAGTTTCTTAAAGATTCATCATATTGGGTTGACTCTTAAGAAGCCTCACCACTTGTGATGCTTGTATTGACAAGTGGGCCAGATAGACTCTGAGCTAGATTGAATTCTGAGCCTTAGTTCCTTTTTTTTTTTAAGAACTGGAATTCTTCTGGAGAAATTTCCAACATCATTTCCTTTTAGAAATTATGGTAGTTTGAAAGTGAGGCAAACCCAAAATGCATTTAAAAAACAACCCATAATAGTCATGAGAACTCAAAAGGAATTTTAATTTGGTGTAATATTATAAAATATAACCATATGAAAAGAGGCAGTTTCCAGGATTCTTGTGAGGATCAAATGAACATATCTGTAAATCACTTAGAACAATGCTTAGCACATAGAAGTCACTTTATAAATAATTGTTCCCTTAAAAACAAAGAGTTCCTACTAAGAAGAATACTTTTAAGATGAACTGCACAGCATATGCATAGCATCTTTTTTCATGTGATCATTTAAATCAGTTTTCCCACATGGTTGTAGGAAAAGCAACCCTTTAATAAAAGAAGCAATTAATAGCTGTTGTCAGTAGTAACAGAGAAATATCTTTTCTGGACTATCCTTTCCCTCCCATTGGTACTGGAAATGATAGTATCACTAATTTCAAAATCGACAATTTATAACTGAAGATAAAACATTGTTGCTGTTATGATGAGCCACTTTAAAGGTAGAAAACACTGCAGTTGCTTATGCAATGTCTTTTGATTCTAGGTTTCACAGGTCAACCTCATCCAAGCATGTCAAACTGAAGTCATTGAGCGTGGTGCTAGATTGTGGGCATCACCCAGTCAGAACAAATATACCACCAGATACTTTTGTTCACTCCCTTCCTACATGCAGCATTGTATTAAATGCCACAGAAAGAAAGAGATGTAGAATCAGTAACTGATAACTCCTTTTGGCAGAAACCCTCCAGATTTCCCAGGACCAGCTCAGCAAGCACCTCATGATAACTCTGGGTTAAAAGTTCAGAATTGGGAAATCTCAAAGATCTGGCTTTTTTGGAACCCCAGGTTTTCTCTTTATAGAATGATAGACTTTGAAGAGCTAGAAGAAAATTATGAGATGATCTATTCCACTGCACTTATTGTATAGAGGAGAAAAGTGGGAATCAGTGTGGGATTAAGAGTGCTGAGGTGAGACAAGCAAATAAGAGGGGTTGGGGTGGAAAGATTGCTG
>JAQQSK010005920.1:0-14680 GCA_028658325.1 Potorous gilbertii
GCCCTTCGGGGCCCGCGGCCGCGGCCGGGCCGCTCACCCTCGTAGAGGTGCTTGTCTGACTTGTGCTTCTTGTGCTTCTTGCCCATGTCGGCCCGGGCCCCGGTGCCCGCCCCCCGCGCCAGGCCCAGGCCGCACCGCTTCCGGCCCGGGGAGCGCAGCCCCGGAGCCGGAGGGAACGAGGGAGGGCCGGAGGGAGAGCGAGCGAAAGAGCGAGCGAGGGCGAGGCCGGAGACCCGGAGGAGCCACCGAGCCGAGGAGCGAGGAGAGCCGGCGAGCTGGGGCAGGGAGGGGGGGCCTGCCCAGCGCGCTGGGACTCGGGGAGCCGCGTCACATCTCCCTCTGGCGGCCGGAGGTCGCGCTGCAGCCTGCCTGTCCTCACGTCAGACAAGCGGACGCAGCGAGGTGCGTATGGGCGGAAAAACGAGAGTGGAGGATGCTGCTTCCTTGGAAGGGGCAGCCCTAGCAGGCAGAAAAACTACGGGAAAAGCAAGAGACTAGAGAGAGAGGGAAAGAAACATGAGGGACGTAGAGAAAAGGATCAGAGAGGGAGAAGGACACACACAGGGACTGTTTTCTTTGTTGTAACTTTGGGTGACTTCAATTTCCTCTTCTAAATGGATAACAGGAAGCTTGGCATGATGGCAAAAGCCCTTGCCAAGGTATAAGGAAAACCCAGACTCACTCCTAGCCCCTGATGTGTACTGGCTGTGTGACCCTGACCAAATCAGACCGCTCTCCAAGACTAAAAGTTTCAGGATGGTTGCATATCTACACTGGTAGAGATCCTCAGTGGGAATTCCTTACACAGAAGTGATCATTCAGTCAGTACATTTTTATTAAGCACCCGCTATGTGCTAGGCACTGTGCTAAGCATTGGAGATTCAAAGAAGAGCAAAACAACAGACCCTCTTAACAAGGAGAGACAATGTGAAAACAACTATGTACAGAGAAGATAAATACAGGATATGCTGGAGGTAATCAACAGAGGGAAGAATCAAGATCTGGACCGAAGCCAACAAAAAAAATCCTTTAAGGAAGAAGAAATAAGCCCTGGAAAAGAATTGTTCTCTTTCTAGGTGCCATTTTCTCATGTGATTTGTATTTCAGCCAAATCAACTTGGTCTCAGAGATTATCATTGTCTGGAAGGGGCCTTAGAAATCTCCTAGTCAGATCCCCTTATTTTATTGATAAGTGCACTGAGGTCCAGGGAAGGAAGATGAATTGCTGAGCTACTTAGGATCGGGGCTTGATCAGAATCCAGGTATCCTGAATGCTTCACATGTGCTTCATCATCTGGATCTAACACTGACTGTGTGAGGAAGGCAAGGCAGTTATTATTATTTCTGTACAATTCAGACTAACCTCTTTATGATAGTTGCTTGTTTTGTCCCTGAGTCTCCCTATTTCATCTTGGCTTTGAAGATGGAGGACCCAATGCAAGAGAAGTGAAGAGATTTGCTCCGGGGCATGCAGTAAGATAGGCAGCTAGATAGCGTAGTGGATAGAGTGCTGGATTTATTGTCAGTAAGATCTGGATTCAAATTCTGCTTCAGACACTTATCAGTGTGTGATCCTGGCATGACATTTAGATTCATTTTCCTTATCTGTAAAATGGCAATAATAAAAATTGGAAAAATAATGAGAATAATATTATTTGATCCTACTTCAAGGATGAAATGAGATGACGTATGTAAAGGACTTTACAAGTGCTTGCTTTCAGAGGTAGAATTAAGATTTGAATTCAACTCTCCTGACACTTAGATCAGTCCCTTTCCACTTAGACCCCACAACCTGTAAAATGCCCTGATTTTTACCTTTTACATAATCATATTGTTCTGCTTATCATCGATAATGTTGCTGCTTCGGCTCTTCTTTCTGCTACTACTGATTAATTACATGTATGTGGCGCTTTTCAGTCCAGTTTATATCCATTATCTCACTTGATCCTCAAAACATCCCTATGGAGGAGGCAAGGCAGGAGCTATTTACTCTCATTTTTTAGCTACAGAAGCTCAGGCATAGACAAGTGAAAAGACTTGTGAGAGATTATATAGCAAGTTAACAGTAATGCTGTTATTAGTGTCCAATGTGACCAAATTGTGGTGTTGAGTTTTTTGATCTTTAGGTTTCAGAGAGACTCACCAAGGGATTTGGGTCTGTTGAGCTGACCTTAAGGAGTTGTCACCAATATTACCATCCCTTCCTTGGCTCTGGTTAAAGAGGATGCAGGAGAAGATTGTTATGGGGTAGCATGTCCTTCAGTTATGTTTCCATAGCAACCTAGAGATGTAACCTAGGAGGAGCATTTGGGTTCAGGAAAAGAGGTCTCTGTTTGTTGGCTTTCATAGAAAAGAAGGGGAAAATTCAAATGAAATCTAGGTTTTTTTCTTCTTCATTAATTGCTCATTGAAGAAACACATGGGGGAGAAATAGTTCTCAGAAGGTTTACATTTGGTGATGAGTATTTCTCAGGTTTATGCACATGTTTCTTGGGATTCCATGGGTAGGGAGGAGAAGACTGAGTAGCTGGTCAACTTCAGGCAGTTGTAAACCAGAACCTGGGGGTGGGGAGGCAGGGAGGCTACTAGGTGAAGAGTATGTTGAGGATGGTCACCCCAAAGGAGGGGATAGATACTCCCTAGAGAGGAATATAAGGTAGATGTTATGAGGCTTTAATAAATGTCTTTCTGTACTTTACCACACAACAGTGAAATGAGTTCTAGTTACGTACCAAAATATTTCACTGGGACCAAAGATATCTGCAAGCCAGGACTAGATTATCCTTTTTGATTTGTGGGAAAAATCCAAGGTCATAATTGTTCTTCACACCTCTTAAGGGAGTAGTCCAATAGCAAGAGAGGATACTTGAGTCTGCAATGGCCCAAGTGTATAACTATAAAGTTGGCAAAGTTTGTCCTTGGCATTTATCCCAGAGGAGTAACCTTTCCTCTCCTCCATGTCTCAGGACTGTCATGGTATCAAGAAACTTCCTAGTGTAAATTTGAATGATCTCACTAATTAATTTACCTTGAGGGCTCAAGGACTTAATGTATAACCCTTCCTAGGGGTACGCATATTTCATGGGATCAGATACCTAGACCTGTAAGGGACCTTAGAGATCATCTAGTCCAGCACTCAGATAAATGAGGGAACTGAGGCCCAGAAAGATTAAACAATTTGTTCAAGGTCACCCAGGACCTCTGGTTCTGTGACTGCAAGAAAGATGTTAGCACTTTTTCTACTGTAGCACATTGCCTCCCCAGGAGGGCGTTGTCAAAAGAATGATTTTTGAATATCAGAACTTCAGGTACTATAGTACCTGGAATGGGGTAGGATATATGAAGTCAGAAATAATCCTCCTCAAATGCCACATTTGGTGTTTTTCGAATATGCATATTGCCCTGGGATGGGGATGATTAATTTTTTTGGCTTGGCTAATGGTTTTCCTCCCCAAAATTAAATTTTATGTTCTGTTCCAAATTCTCTCCCTCTCTCTCCCCGACCCCTAGCCATGGAGAAGGTGAGAAAAACAAAGCCCATTAGAAATATATGTAGGCATGTAAATCAAATTTTCTTTATTAGTTATGTTGAAAGAAAGAAGGAAAGAAAAATAGAAAGAGGGAGGGAAGGAAAAAAGGAGGGAGGAAGGAAAGGAAGAAGGAAGGAAGGAGGGAAGGATGGGAAGGGAGAAAGAAAGGGAAAAGGAAGAAAGGAAGAAGAAAAGGAAAAAAGACAGAAGAAAGTAAAAAAGGTAGAAAATATACTTCAGTCTCCACTCTGAGTATATCACTTCTATATTTGGAAATAGTGTGTTTCATCTTGAGTCCTTTGGAACTATACTAGGTCATTGTGTTCATCAGAGTTACTAATTCTTTCAGAGTAGATTGTCCTTCACGTATTGTTATTGTACAAATTGTTCTCTTGGTTCTGTTTACGCTACTCTGTATCCATTTGTACAAGTCTTCTCAGGTTTTTCTGAAGCTATCTATCACCTTTGTCATTTCTTTCAGCATGACAGTATTCCATCATTTATATACCACAACTTAGCCATTCATGTGAGGATAATTGAGGAAGAAGGAACCAGTGACCTTTCTCTTGTGTGGAGCCTCTTCTGGTATTCGTCCCAAAGAAAGTTACAATCCATCACAGCTGCTAAACTGATATTCATAAAGCATAGATCTAGTCTATTCAAAAAACTCAGTGGCTCCCTAATGCCTCAAGGGTAAAGTAGAAATTTTTCTTTTTTATCTGTCTTCAACCTACCATTCCAGGTAGATCTCCTTCATGTTCTCTACCTTCCAGACAACCTGGCTTACTTTCTGTTCCTCATAAAAAGGAATGGGCTGGCAATTGTTTAACAGTTGATGTTGGTAAAAAAAAAAAATGCATGATATACTTTTGAGTTTAATCTGAACTATTAACATTTCCCCCATCACTTTATTAAGTCTGGGCAATCAACAAAATAATAGATCAGGTCCTGATCTGCAGTGATATCTGATTTCTGATATAGAAATGCTTGCACTAAAAGTGAAATAATCAGCTATAAGCAGGCTCTAGCACACCCCATAAGAAATTTCATCTCCCTTTTGTGTGCCTGCATAGATTATCACTCATGTCTGGAATGCACTCCCTCTTCATAACTCTATCTCTTAGAATTCCTAGGTTCCTTCCAAAGTTTAGCTGAAGCACTGCCTCTTCTATGAGACTTTTATTAATCCCCTAGCTGCTAGTGTTTCATAAAAAACCCCCAAAGTCTAGTATTTATTTTGTATAAACTTAAATATGTATATGTTCCCTCTCCAGATTGCATTTAAGTTCCTTGGGGCATGGATGATTTCATTGGACCATTGTATCTCAGTGCCTAGTCGAATAATAAGTGCTTGTTGCTTGCTAAGTTGATGAGAGCAGGGGTTCTTAGCTGTTTTTATGTGTTAGAGATCTCTTATGACAGTCTGGTGAATCCTATGGACCCTTCCTCTGAATAATGTTTTTAAAAGCATAAGATACAATATATAAGATTACAAAGGAAACCAATTATACTGAAATGCAGTTATCAAAATATTCTAAAGTATTTAATATCAAAATATTTTAAAAGCCCAAGGACCCAAGGTTAAGAAGCCTTGAGCTAGATGGAACAAGTAAATTTGGTTCTGGTCACTGATCAGGGCTGCCCTGGCACCACCACATACTCCAGAGGTCTGGATCCCTCTAAC
Organism: Potorous gilbertii; assembly: GCA_028658325.1. NCBI lineage: Eukaryota > Metazoa > Chordata > Mammalia > Diprotodontia > Potoroidae > Potorous > Potorous gilbertii. The sequence continues at coordinate 5,215 of JAQQSK010005920.1, forward strand.
CTCTTTAGATCTTTTGGTTTTGTAGCTCTAGAGCTGGGGAAGACCTCAGGGACCATTTAGTCTGATTCACTCATTTTTAAATGTGCAAACTGAGTCATATGGAGGTTAAATGACTTGCCCAACATCACACAGGAAGTGTCAAAAGTGATATTTGAACCCGTGGCTAGAATGAGTTTAATTCCTGCACTGTGGTCATGAGGTAGTAAGAAGGTCTGATACTTTTTAGATTTAGATAAGAGGATGGATTGGTGGGCAAGAGCCTTGGGTTCTAGTATCTACTTTGCCACTAATTTACTGTGTAACTTTGGAAGAGTCACTTTGTATCTCATTGTATGTAAGAGAAGGCATTTGGACAAAGTTTCTAAGGATTCTTTGAGTACTAAAGTCTGGTGATGTCAAACAAATAGAAACAAATCCCTGTGGACCATAGATTGACATTGAAAACCACAAATTAACATTATCTATGTTGTGTTGTATTTTTATTTATTTTATTAAACATTGCTCAATTCCACTTTAATTTGGTTCAGCTACGCTTGGGAGTTTGGTGAGCAGTGATGAGTTTGACACTTCTGCTCTAAAGTCTAGTGATTCTGTGATTTTTCTCTTTTCTGTATTGTAAGTTGTTGGTAACTGACTGTGTCTAGGAGATATACAAGTGCTAGAGCCAGCACAAAAAAAGATTAGGCCACTTGGTGGTGTGATATGCCCAGGGAAAGTCTCTGTGACATGTTCAACGGAGTCCTGTCAATGATATTTAGATGGAGAACCAAGATACCTCACCTTCATGCCAAGTTAGTCTGACAAGAAGGTAAACAGAGTCTCTAACTCCATGGTATTGTGAGGTTTGTTTGTTTATTTGTTTGAACAAAGGGAACAGAAGGTAGAGGAAGACAGCTATGCTGTACTTTTGTGTCTTAGACTAAGGTGCCATATCATTCCCTGTGTAGGGAGACTGTGTCTTCCTGCATCAGAAAGTGCTGCTGCTCACGGTTTGGACACATCCCACTAAGCTAGTTCTTCTGATTCTCTGACCTAGATCATGATATGTAGATGCCTCTGTAGAGAGAGAAGAGGAAATGACATGGGCCTGGCAACTTGAAGAATGCTCTTGTCCCATTCCAGTCTGATGGAGAGATGGAAGAAAACCACTCACAAAACAGTTAGAATACAGACAAGAGGCAGCATAAAATTTTATGTGATTTTTAATCAAAATTCCTTTTGTCTGTCCTATGTATTCTTTTTTAAGAGGTTTTCACATACAGATTTTTATTTTATCCTTACATCCCCCCTTCCAGGTAGAAAGGGAAGGAGTTTTGATCCCCATTTAACAAACAGAACTAATGAGGCTCCAAAAGATTAAATAAGTGGCCCAAGGTCATCAGGGTCAAAATCTAGGATGAGAAACCAAAGTTTCTGGAATCATAGTACATGTCGTCATTCAACAAAAGTACATTAGTGTTTATACTGTGTGCTTTTATTGCTCAGTCGTTTCAGTAACGTCCAAGTGACCCCATTTGGGGTTTTCTTGGCAGACATACTAGAGTGGTTTGCCATTTCCTTCTCCAGTTCATTTTACAGATGAGGAAACTGAGGCAAATGAGGTTAAATGACTTGCCCAGGCCATATTTGAACTCATGAAGGTGAGTCTTCCTCCTCCAGGCTGCTGCTCTATCCACTGAACCACCTGTGTGCTAGGAGATGTGCTAATCACTTGGGTCAACAACAAAACACAAAAAACACTTCCTGCCTTCAAGAAGTATGTATTCTAATAGGGGAAAGCTAACTAGGTACACACAAGATATATAGAAAATAGGTGGAAAGGAAGTTGTGAGGGGAAGGCACTAGTAGTTCAGGGGACTGAGAAAGAACTGCTATGGAAGGTTAGATTTGAGCTGAGGGAAGTCAGGAGGTGGAAGTGAGGGAGCAGTCAGTGCAAAACTCAGAGATGGGAGATGGGAGATGAAGTGTCTTTGTCTGAGGAATGGAAAATAGACCAGCGTGGTTACATCACAGGGTATATGAATTGGGGTGGATGGGAAAAGGGAAAAGAATAAGCTCTTGTATGTGCTGGGCACCATGCTAAGTGCTTTACAAATATGATCTCATTTGAACTGCATAACAACCCTTTGAGGTAATTGCTGTGATTGTCCCTTATTTTACAATCGAAGAAACTGAGACAAACAGAGGTTGAGTGATGTGCTTGTGGTCACATAGAATCTGATGCTGGATTTGAACTCAGCCCAGCCTTTATCTACTACTTTATCTACTACTATGCCATCTAGTAACCAGGGGAGTAAATTTAATAAAATTAGAATGGTCAGAAGGAATCATGTTATAAGGAAATTAAATTCCAAATAGACAACTTTTTATTTGAGAGGTAATATGATCATAGTAGTACTTTAGAAAAGTCACAGAGAAATGAGACTATCTAGGATGAGATGATCAGTGGTGTTAAATGTGGCAGAGAGGTCAAAAAAGGTGAGGATTGAGAAAATAAGGATTGTCAATTAAGATGCCATTGTAAACTTTGGAAAGGGTGGTTTTTGTTAAATGATGAGCCAGATTGTGGAGAGTTTAGAAGAGGCTAAGGGTAGAGGAAGTGGTGTCACTGAATGTAGATAGATTTCTGAAGGAGTTTGGCCAGGAAGGGGAAGAGAGATATAGGATGACAGCTGGAAAGGTAGGATCAAAGTGTTTTGTTTTGTTTTGAGAATTAGGGAGATAAACATGTTTGTAGCCCGCAGGGAAGGAGCCAGTAGATTGGGAGAAACTGAAGATAAGAAAAGGAGGATGATAGTGGGGGCAATCTGCTGGAAGATTGGGAAAGGATGATATTGACAAGGGTTAGCCTTGGCAAGGAGAAAGAAAAGTCACTTCTTCATCCGAGTCCAGAATGAAGAAGAATATGTTGGGGGAAAGTGTCTGTCTGAATGATGCCAGATGAGGAATAAAGGGTCATCTCTGGGCTAGTAGCCACAATTTTCCTTTCCCCAAAGCTGCATTTGAATGGCAATGTTTAATTGGGACTCCACAATTAAGAAGGCCACACTTGAAGTACTTAATCTAGGCACAAAGAAAGGGGAGTGGTATAATGGAAAGAGCCCTTATTATGAAGTCAGTGTCTGTGTGACCATAGGAAAATAATTTACTTCTCTGAGCTTTGGTTTTCTCATTTTAAAGACAAAGTAATTGAACCTGATTATCTCTAAGAGGCCATTCACCTCTAAATTTTATGAAACTCAACTTTAATGGTTTTCACTGGTGACATGGATAGAGAGTAAGAAAACAAATAGTGTGTAAGGAAATCTTATTCTCTTCTACTCTCCTAGTAGTTCTTCTTGAGAGTCATCATAGAAGATTATTTCCCCAAAGACTTGTACTTGGGTTCAAAAGATCAATGTCATAAATATGAGAAAAGTTCCTATGAAGATCTGATGATTTTAATGGATTATAAGCTCAGTATTGGGGCAGCTAGGTAGCATAGTTGATAGAGCAACAGACCTAGAGTCCAGAGGATCTGAGTTCAAATTTAGCCTCTGACACTTACTAGCTATGTGACCCTGGAAAAATCACAACCCTATTTGCCTCAGTTTTCTCATCTGTAAAAAGAACGAGAGAAGGAAATGGCAAACCACTCCACCATCTCCTCAAAGAAAACCCCAAACGGGGTGATGAAGAGTCACACATAACTAGTTAACTAAACAAAGCTCAATATGAGTCAACGATGACACATGGGAGCCAAAAAATCACTCCCACTAGGTTACGGTAAAAGAGGTAGTGCCCAGAGTAAGAGGAATAGGATCTTTGGCATACCTCATATCACAATATAGGCTGCCACCCACTGAACCTGTGTTTAAACCTGAGTACATAGTTAATGTTCCAAAGTCTTGCAAAAACCACAGAATATCTCCCCGTTAAAATGAATAGTGCTGGGGGTTAGTTCTGTAGAGCTGAGAGGGCCAGGTACTAAGTGCAAAGCACACTTCTTCAGTGTCTGTAGAGGACCAGAGAAGAGAAGGTAGAAAGTACTACTTTGGAAAGTTTGGTGACTAGCAGATAGAATGGAGCTGCTGGATATTTCTTTGATTCTGGAATCATAGAAGTCAAAAGCCTTTGAAACTTGGAATCGAGTCTTAGAGTCATAGATATTCAGAGTAGGGAAAGGTCTTCAAGGTCATCTAGTTTAACTTTCCATCCAGGACAGAAAATCCCCTCTTCAACATCCCTGACAGTATTTCTCTCTCCTTTTCAAAGACATCCTATGATGGATACACCATGATCTAGCCAAACAACTTATCCCATTATTGTAAACTCAAGTTACGGGGAAACTACGTGGTGCAGTGGTTGGAAGGCTAAGCCTCAAGTCAGGAAGACCAGAGTTCAAACCAATCTCAGATGCTAGCTGCATGACCCTAGACAAGTCACTTAACCCTATTTGCCTCAGTTTCCTCATCTGTCAAATGAGCTGAATAATGAAATAGCAAACCACTCCAGTATCTTTGCCAAGAAAACCTCAAATGGGATCACAAAGAGTTGGACATAACTGAAATAACTTCCTTATCTCCACCTGAACCTGCTTCCTTGTCATTACTATCCATTGGTCCTTAGTTTTGGCAGACAGACCATGCCCTTTGCATTCCTTTCTAGAATACAGTTATCACTTCTATATTGCAGGGTTTGGAATGCAGCACCCCCACAATCTGGAAAATCCATGTAAAATGTTTTGGCCCTCCATTTGTACAAGAGAAGCAGTTTGTTTTCTTTTTCTTTTACCGGGTGTTCACAGTAGCTTATTGTAAGATTTGGGTTAAGTATTTGGCCACAGGTATATGTAGGTCAATGTTAAGTAAAAATATTTTATGAAAAAGAAACAAAAAATACGAAATACTATAGTAATTTTTTATGCCAACCTGCAATACACTGAAACTGTGATGAGGGAATTCTCAATGTGGAAGGGATAGCTGTATAGCATTTGGAATATCCTGAGGTCTGGCCCATGAGAAGCCCAAGGAGAAGGAGCAAAGAGGTTCAGAAAGAGTCTCACCTATATTCTATTCCCTATTCTAGACCTCTGGCCAGTTCCACAAAGGGAGATGGTTGGTGGGTGATTGCTTTGGCTTATTGTGTATTTCTGAAATCTGTTTACTTAGATGCACATTCCTTGTGTCACAGGTAGTTAACATTGTTGGCACAAGGGGCCTGTGCATAAGAGGATTGGGAGCTGGAGAAGAATTCCAAAAGAGCAAATTATCAGAGTGAGGACCCAGTGAAACAGGATGAGGGAGGTGTGCAAGAATGCCAGGCTTTTGTGATCAGCTCTGACCAGCTGTTGACATTGCACTTTCCCCCTGCAGAGTATTCACTATTCACTTACAATTCTTGGCTCCATAAACATTCATTTTCAGCCACCTCTTTCTCCCTCCCTTTCCTGAAAGAGGATGAAATAACTTGTGGGAGGTTGAATGAACAATCCAAATGCATCAAACATGATTTCAGAAAACCCTCTATCAGAGAGGATGCCTTCATCCAATCAGCCTTTTGAATTATTATGCTTAATATACATGGCCGTTTCCCTCAGGTTATTTCCAATTCTTAGTCTATGATACGTATTGCTGAAAAAAAAACTCCTATGAATTTACTGGCCCATCCCTAGGATGCTGGAAAATAGAGCCAAGTATCTGGGGGCTCAGGCCTCTGTAGCTTCCTCTTCTGAAATTCCCAATAGGACAGGGTCTCTCCTAAGCTCTTTACTGAAGATAGCATAGCCATTGTTATCTTGGGATGTCTCTGGTGCCAGGGTTGCTCTTCTCTTTTGAATACTTCCTTCTTGGTGAGTTGTTGTCAGTTCTCTTCTAGCTCACTTAATTCTCTTTTTCTAATAAGACTGGTTATTCTTTCTTTTTGACCCAGCTCAGGTGAAACCTTCTTCATGAAGCCTCTCATGATTCCCCTGGCTAAAAATGATCTCTACTCAATTTCTTATAGCACTTCTCTTTTTTCTTTATCGCATTCTACCCTCTATCACATGGATCATTTATGTGCAGGCTGTACAATTTTTAAAAATATTGTATTTTTATATTATAAGCAAGTGGAGGCACAGGAGCAGTGTTATTTTTCATCTTTGTCTCCCCATCCCCTAGCACAGTGTTCTGGATATAGTAGACTCTATATGTTTCTTGAATTGAATTTTAATATGTTCCTATTATAGTACCTAGTACTTTAACATTACTCAGACCTAGTTTCAAATCTTTCCTAGCTCTTCCACTAACTTGATGTGTGACCTCGGGAAAGTAATTTCACTTCTTTGGCTTTGTTTTCTCATCTATAAAATTAGGGAGTTTAGAGATCTCCTAAAATCCTATGGTTTATGATTCAGTTATTGGAGAAAATGCTGTAAGTTTAAATGTATTTGAAAAAATTTTTTTCCAATTTTTATTAATGGAACACAAAACATCATAAATTAGTTAAATTTTGAAATAGAACTGTTAGTTCCCTTGAGTAGTTTCATGTGAAACATGTCTGAATCTATTTTCATCTCTTTCTTAGGGGGTAGAACCTTGCTACACAAATATGTATTGATGGACAAATATGAGTACATATTTGGCAGAAGTCTCATGCTTATGTAATGCCTAGGCTCTGAGCTCACTCTCCCAAACTACACAGATTGGCAAGTAAGCTTTCTAGAATGTGACAACCTCATTCTGGGATCTAGGGGTGACCCTCAGGGATTAGGGGTGGTCTAGTACTATCATACACAAGCTTCCATCTGACATATTCCCCCAATATCAATCTATTAATATCTCCCCTAAATCATTTAACTAATAAAAATCAATTAGCTTTTAAAACAATATTCCAAACTGGAAGCACACACCAGCTTAGAAGACAATTAAAAGACTTTTTTTTCATCACTACAAAGTCAGTCAAGAGGAAACAGTCAGAGAATACCTAAACATATTGGGAAGTTAGGAGGGAAAGGGCCCACCACTCTTATGCATTTCTGGAAACAGCGTTGCTAAGCCTCCATATGTATTAACAGGTAGAATATAGGTTGCACGTGGAGTAAGGCATTGGCCCTGCTTTTGGCTTTACTAACATTAGTCCCACACAGATTTGTGTTTATGTTTGTAGGGGGTTCATGCCCCCATTAAAGTATGAAACATGGTTATTTGAAATCCACTGTGGTCTAGGTAATCAGTTATTAATTTCTGTGCTAACAGAAACCTAGGTAAGCAATAGCACAGAATAAGCAGCTGGAACAGAAAAAAGAAATGAATCAACTTCAGAAACATTTTCAGCAACTATTCCCCAAATAGGTGAATGCCCTCTCTTCTCTTCTTTAGTAGAATGCAGAGAGGAAGACTTCCCCTTCCAGACAAAAACTTAGTAGCTTGATGAACTGGTATGTGCAATTCTTGCTCATCACTCCATCTCCTGGGCTGTGGTTTCCTTATGGCATTGACCAGAGCTGATAATTTCTTTGGATCCCCTGCCTTCTCTTCTCAAGGTTGGACCTACAATTTGGTTTCACCTGTCCCAATTTTGTCTTTGGATAACCCCATGACTTGGGACATATTGCCATCTTTGCCACATGGGCTGCCTTCTACTTATTTCTCGTAGATGTCTGCATCCACTCACAGCCGGCATATGTCTTCTGGAAATTTAAAGTCTCTGAACCATGCCTTTGGGCCCTATTCTTGGGATCTATGACCTTACAAGAAATGTAGGTCCTAATAGGTTAGTCATGTGCTTCTTACCCTGGGAGTTTAAGCCATTTCTTGTCCAACTCCTATTGGGCTTGATAGATTTCGATGTTTTTTTTTTTTACGACCTTGACCACTAATATTTAGATGGCACACAAAGATAGTTCTTAGAGATCAAATTCCTATTGGCTTAACTCCTGCTGATCACTCTCATCACTGTGGAAAATGTTTTCCATTCATGCAGTAAATACGCAAGGTCAGCAAAGATTTTTTTTTTCTGCTGGGCTCTTCATTACCCTGTCATTCAGAGGGATGAGGGATTAGTTTTTAAATTGCTTAGATTCTCAGTCATAGGAAAAGCCTTAGCATGGATTATCCAAATCTGTTTGTACTGAATTTTACATGAACACTGAACAATAATTTGGACTTAAACTGATGGTTTTTTTTTTAAACCACACACAAAGGTGTTTTTGGAAGACTGATGCATCGGCATTTTTTTTCACTTTCTGAGTCAGAAATGGACCACACAGAATTGCCTCTTATTTGGGAGGAAGAGACTTGCCTCGAAAAATGTGAAATCTGGGTATCCTCCATCCCCCTGGCTCCAGGGTCTACTTTTCCTGTAAATGGAGTATATGGCCATTTATATGATTTGAGGGATGCCAGACTGGGCCCCTTGCCCAAACTATCTCCCCTGCTGATTTGCCTTCCACTGTGCATGAAATTCTATTATTAGAGATTTATTATAGGCTATTTTAAAATGCAAATACCCTTGGAAGAGGTAACAGGTTAAGCTATCTGTTATTTATTTCCTTAATACTTCAAAGGACATATGATTTCATCAGCGTGTGTTTCATATGCTTATTCTTTCCACCTTCTCAGAATATAACCCTTCCATCCCTTAGTAGATGGTCTTCAGAAATTGCTGTGGTCAAAACAACTAATTCCCAGTCAACCCAATCTCCCTAGTATGAACATCCTTTCTCTCCACCCAACCTCTGCTCTACTTCAGGTTCTCATCACCTTTTGCTTGGACTATTACAGTAATCTACTCCTTGGTTTTCTTGCCTTTAATCTCTTCTCTTTCCACTCCATCCTCCACACAGCTGTCAAATTATGTTCTTAAAACACAAGTCTGATTATACCAACTTCTCTCTCCTCCCCACTCAGAAATCCTCAAGGGTTCCCCATTATCTTCAGAAAGGAAATAAAAGTCCTCAGCTAGGTGTTTAAAGCCTCCCATAATTAGGATTCCACGTATCTTTCCAATTTTATTTCACACACATCCTTGTTCAAAACTGACCTATGAAACAAAGATATTCTATCTGCTGCCTCAGTGCTCTTCTTTGTATTTCCAGAACTTAGTATAATGTCTTTCACTTTGTAGATGCTTAACAATTGCACTGAATCCCCATGTCTGGAATGCCCTTGGTTCTCACTTCCTCCTCTTCCTTAAATCTCTAGTTTCTTCCAAAACATGGCCCCAAGAGCTACCTCCTACATGAGGACTTTTCTGATACTCCCAGTTATTAGCATTCGCTCCTTCCTAATGTTACTTTGTATTACTCAATATTTGTTTGAGTATATGTTGCATCCACCTTGTAGGATGTAAGTCCCTGGTGGGGTAGGGACGTTTATTTATTTATTTTGCATTCCCTTACTTAGCACAATGTCTGGCATATGGTAGGTATTCATATATGTGTGTGTATACAAATGTATGTATATATATACATACAAATGTGTGTATATATATACATACAAATGTG
>JAQQSK010005921.1:0-14680 GCA_028658325.1 Potorous gilbertii
TGGGTACATATAACAATGAATGGAATACCTCTTCTCACAGAGAGCTGACAATCCAACGAGAGCGACCATGGGTACATATAACAATGAATGGAATACCTCTTCTCACAGAGAGCTGACATTCCAACGAGAGCGACCATGGGTACATATAAGGATACATTCAGCAGACTTCATGGAGCCAAGATGGCAGCATAGAAAGATGTACCTGTAGAAGCTCCCTCATACAGCCCATAAAATACCTGTAAGAAATGAATCTAAACAAATTCCAGAGCAGCAGAAGACACAAAATGACAGAGGGAAAGAGATTCCCACCCCAAGGCAGCCTGGAAGGCCAACAAGAAAGGTCTATTGCACTGGGTGCAGAGCGCAGCCCAGAATGGGCCATGTGGCATGGCAGGGATAGGACCCAGAACAGGCTTCAGGGAGCCACCGGCAGCAGTTGCGGTTCCCAGACTGCTCAACCCACAAACACCAAAGACAGTTTCAAAGGTCAGTGAGAAAGTTCCTTCACCCAGGAGAAGGGAACACAGTCTGGATCACTGGCAGCAGCCACTGCAGCAGCAGCTTCCATTTTTGGAGCCCTTCTGGGGGAAATGAGCCACTGATCTGAATGTCAGCCCTGAGCACAGCCTTGGTGGGAGCAGGAGCGCTGGCGTGGTGGAGCTGGAGGTGGTTGTGGAGAGGGAGTTCTACTTGCAGATTCTGGGCAGAAAAGTTTTTGGTCGCTCCCAGACCAGTATATAGACCAGGAGAAGAGAAAACTCCTCTCTCTTGATTGTGCCACCTTGGAGGAACTGAGAACTTACAGGTCCCCAGAGTACACCCAAATGACCAAAAATGGGGAAAAAAAATAAGACCATAGAAAGTTACTTTCTTGGTGATCAGATATTTTCTTCCATCCCTTCAGATGATGAACAAAGTATACCGTCAGAGGAAGTCAAGGCTTCGGCATCCATAACCTCCAAAAAAATATGCAATGGTCTCAGGCCATAGACGAGCTCAAAAAGGATTTGAAAATCAAGTAAAATAGGTGAAGGAAAAATTGGGAAGAGAAATGAGAGCAATGCAAGAAAATCATGAAAAGCAAGTCAGCAGCTTGCAAAAGGAGACAAAAAAAAAATGCTGAAGAAAATAACACCTTTAAAAATAGACTAACTCAATTGACAAAAGAAGTCCAAAAAGTCAATGAAGAGAAGAATGTTTTAAAAAGCAGAGTTAGCCAAATGGAAAAGGAGGTTCAAAAGCTCACTGATAAGTTCTTTAAAAATTAGAATGGAGCAGATGGAAGCTAATGACTTTATGAGAAGCCAAGAAATTACAAAACAAAACCAAAGGAATGAAAAAATAGAAGATAATGTGAAATATCTCATTGTAAAAACAACTGACCTGGAAAATAGATCCAGGAGAGACAATTTAAAAATTATGGGACTAACTGAAAGCCATGATCAAAAAAAGAACCTAGACATCATCTTTCATGAAATTATCAAGGAAAACTGCCCTGATATTCTAGAACCAAAGGAAAAAATAAATATTGAAAGAATCCACCAATCACCTCCTGAAAGAGATTCTAAAAGAAAAACTCCTAAGAATATTGTAGCCAAATTCTAGAGTTCCTAGGTCAAGGAGAAAATATTGCAAGCTGCCAGAAAGAAACAATTCGAGTATTGTGGAAATATAATCAGGGATAACACAAAATCTAGCAGTTTCTACATTAAAGGATCAAAGGGCTTGGAACAGAATATTCCAGAAGTCAAAGGAACTGGGATTAAAATCAAGAATCACCTACCCAGCAAAACTGAGTATAATACTTCTGGGGGGAAAAAATGGTCATTCAATGAAACAGAGGACTTTCAAGCATTCTTGATGAAAAGACCAGAGCTGAATAGAAAATTTGAAGATGGGGATAAGGGAAGGGAGGGGTGTGATAGAAGGGAGGGCATATTGAGGGAAGGGGTAATCATAATGCAAGGCATTATGGGGTGGGGGGAGGGGAGAGATGGGGAGAAAATTTGGAACTCAAAACTTGGTGGAAATGAATGTTGAAAACTAAAAATAAACATTTTTTAAAAAGGACATATTCAGCATAAGCAGAAAGTGAATATATACAACATATACAAAGTAGTTAGGGAAGGAGAGCACCAGCAGATGAGAGGATTATGTCAAACATGGTGCTTGAACTTCATCTTAAAGAAAGAGATGAGAAGGAGGGAAGGCATTCCAGGTATGGGAGAAGACCAGTGCAAAAGTGTAGTGATGGGAGATGGATTACTGGGAATGAGGAACAAAAACCAGTTTAGTTGGAGTGCAGAGTATGGAAGGAGAATAATGCCCAATGAGACCACACAAATAGGTTGGGGTCAAGTCATGTTAGGCTTTGAAAGCTAAACAGGGAGCTTCTGCTTTATTTTACAGGCAGTGTGTGTGTGTGTGTGTGTGTGTGTGTTCATCCTTCATTGCCGAAGAAGACCATGCCATCAGAGAAATGACATAACTTGCACTTGACTTTGTTTTGAGTGAAGGAGGGCTGTGCAGGTCACCAGCCTCACTTCTCCTCCAGAACCATCTGAATCCAGTGACCAGATATTCATCAGGATGACTGGAGATGACCCAGAATGAGGCAATTGGGGTTAAGTGACTTGCCCAAGGTCACACAGCTAGTGAGTGTCAAGTGTCTGAGGTGAGATTTGAACTCAGGTCCTCCTGACTTGTGCTCTATCCAGGGCACCACCTAGCTGCCTTCTTAGAGGCAATAGAAGTAGGATGAATAGGGAGTCATATGGTCAAATCTGAGCTATAAAATGTACTTTGGTAGCAGAGAGGAGGATGGATTAGAGTGGGAAGAGGCTTGAGGAAGGGAGACCCATGAGGAAACTGTTACAATAATTCAGGCTATGGATGATGAGCACCTGAACCAAGATGATGGCTGAGGGAATGGAGGGAAGAGGTCAGGTGGGAGAGGGCAAGATTTGGCTGCCGACTATATATATTGTTGCTGTTTGTTCTCAAAGAGGACCGTGACATCAGAGAGGTGATGCCATGACATTCAAGTGAAGTGGATTTAAGTAAAAGAAGGCTATGCAAGATCACCAGCCTCACTTTCTCCTCTGGACTGTCTATGTAGGGGCAGGAAGAGTGATGGGTCCAGGATAAAACCAGGATTAGTAACCTTGGATATTGGTGATACCTTCAACAGAAATAGGCAAATTTGGAAGAGGGGAGAGTTTAGGGGGAAAGATAATGAGTTCGGTCCTACATATGTTGAGTCTGAGATGTTTCTGGGATGTCCAGCTTGAACTGTCCAATAGGCAATTAGTAATCCAAGACTGAAGTTCTTAGGGGAAAATGTTTCTGGATACTTAGATCTGGAAGTTATGAGCACAAAGTTGACAGGTAAACAAACCCATGAAAGCTAACAAGGCCACTGAGAGGGTTTGGAGGAATACAAAAAGAGAAACTAACAGAATCCTGGAGAAGACCCACAGTGAGAGGGTGGAATGTACACAAAAGTGCTGGCAAAGCCAACAGAGAAGAATTGGTCAGATAAATCAGAGGGGAACCAGGAGAAAGCAGTGTCTAAAAAAAAAAAAAACAGAAAGGAGAGAGGATTCAGGTGGAGAGGGAGGCCCATGATGCCAAATGCAGCAGATTGGCTAAGAAGGATAAGAAGTGGACAAAGATCATCTGTTCCTTCCTACATACATAATAGAGACCAATAACTCTTTGGCCGTTATTTCCTCATCCATAAACAAGATAGTTAGACTAGACGGCATTTAAAAACTTTGAAACTGTTCCCACAAAACCAGCCCAATCCCCCAGGTCTCAGGTTGTATGTCCAAGCGGGAATTGATGAAATGGAGAATGATTTCAATAGACTGCTTCAGGGGAGAGGGAGGGCATGCTTTATCCACTATCCCTTCCCCTTTCTCTTCCCTCAGATCTACCAGGAAAATATCTCCCTGCTCTCAGAGCCAATTATCCCCTCTAGATAGAATTGATTGAAATGGGCTTAAATTGGCTGGTAATTGGAGGACCCCAGTAGAGTGTCTGAGGGCAATCAGACGGTTACCCATCAAACACGAAGAACCCCAGGACTAAACAGTCTGTGCTCATTAATGAGCACAGTAACTCTGGGGCGGGACCTAGGGAAAACATGCCCTCCCCCCATGCCCTTTATCAGAGGCGGCAGAAGCTGGCAGGGCCTCTACACCAGATAGATGGTGTCCTTCAAGGCCTAGATCACATACCTCCTCCATGAATGTTCCCCCTAGAATGGAGGAGTTTTCACCTTTCTTTTAACCTTCTTCCCCAGGAACCTTGTTGATGTTTTTCTTTAAGGGTTTGAGGATAAGATGAGATAACAGAAAGTATTTTGTAAACCCGAAAGTGCTATAAACATAAATGTTAGCTGTTGTTCTTATTAGATCAAAGGGGATAGTGCTTGAAAAACACTTAGCACAGCACCTGGCCCATAGTAGGCTGTTCCCTTTCTCCTTCCTTCTGGCACTTGTTCCATTCTGTCTTGCAGGACTCTAGCATCTCAAAGCTGCTCAGGGAACTTGTCTGATCCCTCACAATGTAAAAAACATTGAAAGATACACCTCCAGAGCATCTTGCAGTGTCCTTGCATCCTAAGATGATCTGTTCCATGACTGGACAACTCCAATTTTTAGGAAAGTTCTTCCTCATATTGAATTGAAATCTGTTTCCCTCTAAATTCCCACCTAGTCCTGGTTTTGCCTTCTGGGGCCAAGCAGAAAAGGAAAAAAAAAGTCACATGGTAGTCCTTCAAATAATAGAAAACAGCTAGCATTTCCCCACTAAGCCTTCTGTTTGGGGGGCTAAACAATCTCAGGTTCTTCTATTGATCCTCATGTATCAATTTCACATCACTCTCCTCTTGACCAGTGTGGTGGAGTCAGATAATCACAAGGAGTCCCCTTCTTGACTTCAAATGCCTCAGTAGATGTAATGTCTAGTACATTTCTCTTCCTTTTTTGGCCGTAGTAGATTGTTTTGAGCTGCACCTCTTGTGTTGGGGAGAGGAGGGGTTACTGGCTTGTTTCTCCAGGTTCCAAGCAGCCTGGAGTTCCTGGCAGCTAAGGGACTTTAGCAAACCATAGCCTTCTTTGTGCCTATTATTTCCTATGGTGAAATAGACATCGGACACATCCAGAATTGGAGGTGGCCTATCCAGAGGTCTTGGGTCCAATGAGATCAGTGGATGGTTGCTCAACAGCAGGAATCTGGACTGGTGTCAAGGAAGGCTTCTGGACTGTATGAGGTGGCCATCCATAAGAGAATCAGCCTAAGCCTGGCTATTTTTGCCAGAACACATGTAGCCGTAATTGTTCAGATAGCTCCTGGCCAAAGTTGATGTTGAAATGGACTAATCTGCAGTCCTGCAAAATACTTTCTATTTGGAAGAAATATAAAGGTTAGCCTCCTAGCAGATTATAATGACAAATCAAGTTAATTTCCTGATGTCTGCTGGTGGGCATTTTGTGAATGCTGGGGAAGGGAACAAGCATTTATGCTTAGCATTTCTTGTCTATATAGGAAAAAATTACCTGTCCCATACCTGACATATTACACACAGAGTACCATTATACTCCCCACTTTGAGTTGGGGGCCATGCCTCTGGATATAAGGCATAAGTAAACTCATCCACAGTATGGATGGGAAATTGAAAAGTCAAAGAGTAGGAGACAAGGGAGTCCCTTCTCACTAGAGTCTAGGTTCCCCAGGAGAGATTCTGATCCAAAATGGATGCCTGAGTCCACAGAGGCAGTCATAAGCTCACACCTACTAAGGTCAAGTCAAGTCAAGCACAGCATCAAGGAAAAGCCAAAAGGCAATCCCTGCCCTCAAGGAGCTCACAACCTAATGACGGAGATAATATGCAAACAAAGAGGCATGATCAGATACGTTAGAGAAAATCTCAGAGAGAAGGCCCTCACCTTTTGGGGGATTAGAAAAAGCTTCTTGTAGAAAGAGGGAATTTTAGGTAAGTTAATCAACAAGCTTTTATTAAGCTCTTAAGATGTTCCAGGCACTGTGCTAAGTGCTAGGATTGCAAATGAAAATAAAAGATAGCTCTTGACCTCAAGGAGCTGCCAATCTAAAGAATATTTACACATAAGTAAACATGTACATACACACATTTATTTATAATGCATACCAATAAATACAAGGCAAATTATTGAGGGGAGAACACTAGCACCTAGGGAGGCTTCATGTAGACTTTAGATGAAACAAGGGATGTATATATATGGATACATACTTGTATATAGCTGTTTTGATAGTTGGGATCCCCTTCCAACTTTCTCTAATGTTATAATACTGGGCCTAGCACCAGGAAGACGAGTTCAAATGCTGCCTTAGTTACTTTCTAGCTTTGTGACCCTAGGCAAGACACGTTGCCTCTCTGCCTCAGCTTCCCTATCTGTAAAATGAGGGCATTGTATTTCATGGCCACTAAAGTCATTTCCAGTTTTAAATAAATGATCCTATAAAGAATTCATTTTAGATACTTTTTTCTTTTATAGAAAGTCTACCTTCTAGGACCTAGTGTCTTATTTACTCACAGCATCCCAAGAAAACGTCATATACTGCTTGATCAAAGGCCCTTTTTCTTCTCATCTGAGAAGCTATCCCAAGCTCATTTTCCTGGCAGGGGTAAAGTGCAAACTCCCACAATTTTATTTCTTCTTACTATTTCACCTTATACTCCTAAACAACTGAGATCTCTCCCTGCTTCTAAAAATGAAGGTTTCAAAGATGCATCCATCTCAACACTAATGGAAGAGTCTTGTATCATCCTTCATATCTTGAGTTCCGGGATCATAGATAATAGAGTCTGGAATTCCTTTATTAAAGGACTTTGAGTAAAGATAAGAGAAATTAGTATTTCAAGACTGCTAAGTAACCACTGCCCTAGAATTCCCAGGAGCTAAGAATTTAAAGGAGTATCCTTTCAAAAATTCAGAGCTGAGAACCATAATAAAAAAGAAAGTTATCAAGCCATCTTCAGCATTGCCATTCCAAGAAGAGCTGCTTCCCTGAACGAGTGAATGGACATTTCAAGGTCAGACTCAAACACTTGCAGCAATCCCAATCTCCAACCTTCCTGGGGCTTCCATCTGCTAAAAATATATCCTTTAACAAATTTCATTAGGAAATATAAGGTTTGGGTGTAGGTTGTCTTTACTTTTTTATTGTGACCGCCATTTTACCCACACACATATACACACGTTCGTGTACTCATATCACTCAGAAGAGTGACTCCTTGCCAAATCATGGGACTCTGATGGCTGTTGCCTACTGAACTCCAGGACACTCCTTTCTTTCCTCAATGAGTTCTGCACTTGGTTCAGGCAGCCAGTCAATAAACATTCATTAAACACCTACTCCTATGTGTTAAACATTGGAGACAAGAAGAAAAATAAAAAATAATGTCTGCTTTTGAAAAGTCCAGTCGTATGGGGGACATCACATGCAAACAACTCTGTACAAACAAGCTCTATTTAGGATAAATAGGAAATAATCAACGGAGAAGGCACAGGAATTAAGGGGAAGAAGAAAAGTCTTCTAGTAGAAGGAGGGCTTTTGACAAGCACTTGAAAGAAATCAGGGAAGCCAAGAGGCAGATAGCATTTGGTCTTTCTCTCCTTCTTATCTCCCCAAATTTCATTCTTTTTCCCATAGTATGTAGGGGACTTTAACATAATATAATTTATAATTATATGTTATATATGTATCATATATGATCATATATGATACATATAAATTATATTTAATTTCATTTAATATACTCCCTCAAACACTCTTACCTCTTAGTTCCTCAATTTGTTCATTTCCCAGGACTGACTCCTCCACACCACCTCAGCTACACACAGAGCTGGTCATACCCTTGATGCCAACATTACCCACAAAGACACCTCTTTCATGTTCAAGAACTCTGGAATTTCTTGATCTGATTTTAGTCTGTTGTCCTTCCACCTCTTTCTCAGTCTTGTAATACCAAATCCTGTTGGGAGCCCTGCCCTAAGCAGAAGCTCTCTCCCCATGAGAAAGCCACACCCGAGCACCATCATCCGAGAATCAGCCGAGCTCATCACGGGACGTCTCAGCACCCGCCCCTGGAAATTCTCTCGCTACCCCTCCCATCTTCCTGCTCTCTATACTGAGCAGGGGAGTAGGGAAAGAAGAGGAGGAAAAGGAAAATCAGGAAAAACTATCTCACATAATGAGAGGGCACCAGTAGATAGTATTCTTCTGAAAGAAGGATCAACAACAAACAAATAAAGAAGTGGGGGTGGAGGGCAACTGCTGGCCCTTGAACTTCACTTGTCTGAACTGGTCAAAGGAAGGAAGAATATAGCCCCATTGATTTGGGTATAGAAATACATCTATCTCCCTTGACAGGGAAAAAGAGAAAAGAAGGAGGAGGAATTAGAGGGAGGATAGATTAAAGGAGAGATTAATTCTAAGCAAAATAAACTCTAAGGATATACAAAAATATTACTAGCTCTTTTTAAGATGGCAAAGAATAGGAATCTGTTCATAAATTAGGGGATGATTAAACAAGTTATTCATATATAAATGGTATAAAATTGGTATAAAACTGGTTAAAACAAAGAAATTACGAATTCAGATGGTTTCAGAAAGAGCTGGGAAGACTTGTAGGAAGTGATGCAGAGTGAAAACATCAGAACCAGGAGAACAATGTATACAGTGAGAACAATATGATAAAAGCAAATAACTCTGAAAGACTGAGAAATTCTGATTAGTATAATTACTAATTGCAATTCCAAATTACTAATGATGAAATATATAACTCACCTCCTGGTAAAGAAATAAAGGTCTTATAGTACAAAACTGGACAAATACTTTTTGGATATGGTCAAGGTGGAAAGTTGTTTTGCTTGACCACACATGTTTGTAATAGGAGTCTTGCTCATCTTTCATTACCAACGGAGGCAGGGTTGGGGTGGGAGGCAAATTTTGCTGATTTAAACCTATTTTTTTCCAAAAAAAAAAAAGTAAAAAAAATACATTCTGGAATTTTTCCAGGAATCCAATTCCATCTCCTTCTTTTTAAAATTGGGATATTTGATCCCCATAACAACCCTGTGAGGTAGGTGCTGTTATTAATCCTATCTTGCAGTTGAGGAAGCTGAGGGAGAGAGAGGTATAGTGACTTGCCCAGGGTTACACAGCTTGTAAGTATCTGAATTCAGATTTGAATTCAGGTCTTCCTGACTCTAGGTACAGAGTCCTATCTATTGTCTTCCCTTGTTGCTTAGGTGTCTTTCACTGGCCTTTCAAATCTAGTTCAGTGGCCAACCAAAATAGTCTTTTTTCATCATGCTGTAAGCAGACCAGAAACTTAACACTTCTATATGCTCTGAAATTGGAGAGCAGTACCTTTTCATTCTTCATGCCCCAAACCAGATCTCTTCATCATTCTCCACATGCATGTACAGCAGGCAGAACTTTGAGGAAGCTCAGCAGATGGGGCTTCCATTCACCAATCCCCCATCACCTCACAAGAGATATAAAGGAATGTCTGGCATAAATAAGATTGAAATCAAGATAAATGAAGGAAGAATCAAAGACAAAAATGAGAAAAGACAGTATGGAAGAGATGATGGAAAATATTAATAAAGCAACAGAAATTCTTAGAATTAAAGGAATTCAGGCAGAACAAAAAAGTGGCATTACAAAAATAAACAACACAAAAAAATTAGAAATGGCAAAATTGGAGGATTTCACAACTCCACAATCCAAAATACAGACAAAGGAGAGACCAGAGTTTGGTGGGGCAATCTGAGAATTATTAGTCTTCCAATACTAAGAATATAATACTAAGAAATACTAACAATACTAAGAAATAAAGAATCTGAATACCATATTCCAGGAAATCATACAGGAAAAATGCCTGAAGGTATTAGAAACAGAAGGCAGTAAGCAATCCAGTACAATAGAGAGGGTTATGATAAAGAGGAACCCTAAGTTTGCCTCTGCCAAGTTCATATCAAAGAAAAAATTTTGAAAGCAGCTAAGAGGAAGAAATTCAAATATTAACGAGCACCCCATCAGACTCAACAAAACTGTTCCCAAGATGTGGTAAGATAAAAAAAGACAAAGATGGCAAAAGTTCCAACTGGTAAATGGTGAAGAGGCCATGAGGAAACAGAGTAATGCATTGTTGGTGGAGCTGTGAATTGTTAAAACCATCCTGGAAAACAATTTGGAACTATACTACTAAAAGGATAATTAAACTGAAAGTACACTTTGACCCAGTAATGGATATGTACCCCAATAAGGTCAAAGACAGAAGGAAAGATCCATAAAGACAAGAACATTCATAGCAGCACTTTCTGTAGTAGCAAAAAATTAGAAACACTGGGTGCCCATCAGTTGTCTAATGTAACAGTATTATTGTGCTATTAGAAACAATAAAAAATGAAAAATTCTTTGAAGAAAACGTATGAACTATGATGAGGAAAATAAAGAAAATGACCACAATGAAAGCCATATTAAAAGATATCAGGACGAGTACTGGTCAATGCAATGGCCAATCTGGGCCTCAGATGACAGAGAATGAAATCTACAGCCCTTCCTCTTGGCAGGGTGTGGAACAGATGTGAGATGAGGCATCTCTTATCAGACTTGGCCAATGGACCTTTGACATGCAAACTGATAAAGCCAAGAAACTGAAGAAAGAAATCTAGAATTGAAGACAGAAATACAACAAAAGGGTGGATGACTCAGTGTTTACATGCTCTGAGAAGGTAGGAGGCCAGTACAATTCTTAAGTCTTGGGTAGCACGAGGGGGCATTGAAAATATAAAGAAGAGATACTTGTGGGAAGAAATTCTTAAAAAGGAAATAGGAGGGAAGAGGAAGAGGGCAAGAAATGAAGTCTTTTTTCTTAAAATTGGGCAGAGGACCCCCACAAAAAAGCTGACAAGACTAAGATGGTTAATAAGAAAGAGAACAAGGACTGACATTTATATAGGCCTTCCAATGTCCAAAGCGCTTTAAATATACAAGATATTCCTAATGTCTTATTGTAGCTTTAAGATATTAAAGACTTTGAGAACATCTGGTATGTTTCCTCATTTGAACCTCATAACAACCCAACAAGCTAAGTACTATGGTATAATTGTCCTCATTTTATAGATCAAGACTCAGAAAAGTGAAGCAATCCATAGTCGCAGAGCTAAAGTGTTAGATAAAGCTTTTACTACTTTGTAATGGGCAGTGCCACTTAACAGCCCATTACAAAGTAGATAAAGCTTTTTTAGCTTTTTTATGGGGTTCAGAAAGAAACAGAACAAGGACAAGTCGATCTTCCCCGGCAGCAGATCCTCCAGATTTACTCCCCAACCTTAACTTCCTCACACTTAGAGGTGAGATCCGCAGAGGGCAGCTGCCGCTCATCCCCCCAAGGTTCCAGGTTTGTGGACCCAAGGGACTGTAATATTATGGATCAATATCACATTATTAATTGTATTGTTTGCACATCGTCTTCAGCATTGACTCCAAGTTTCTTGAAAGCAGGGGATCTTTTCTTACCTTTCTTTGTATCCTTTGCTTAGCACAGTTCCTGGCACATAGCAAGTACTACTTAATAAAAGTTTTTTACCTTGACATGGGAGGGGACAGTTCTAGAGATATCAATTACAAGCCCCTACCAGCATATTTCTCTCAGTGATTATCAGTGGATATCAATTAGTCAGTCAAGCTTAATTAGATTTTAGAAACAAGTATATACTAAAATGTAAGAATATTTAGGACAAACATCCCCCAGAACTGGAGGTACACTCTGCCACAAGTACATACAAGTTTAGATAATATAAAACAGAAGAAGATATTCACAACTCCTGGTTACTGGAAGGTTTTTTTTTCCCTCCCTTTGGTACACATGAAATTCTCCTTAGCCATGCTGGAGATGCCTACAAGGACCTTCTGGGATCCTCATAGAGCCTCAAACCTGCCTTTCCTCAATGTGTCTAGTTTGTCCTTGACTCCTAAGGCAAACACTACGACCAGCTGCTGCTGTCCCAAGATAAGAAGTTCAAATCCTTCAAACTTCCCAAGTTCAAATCCTTCAAACTTCCCAAGTTCAACATCGTGGTCATCTCCCAGTCAAGGAGGTGGAAGGCAGTGGATACTTTCTCCTTCTCTCTCCAAATGATTCACTTGTTGGAATTTGGCTGTCACTGCTCTCTCCTCTAATCTGACAGACACTCAAATGCTCAAGTTCCAAACTGGCTTGCTATTTTAAGACCCAAAGGAAGTGACTGAGGACTCTCAACCAATACCAATATGCTTCCTGTCCAGCATCACTTCACTCTTACCCAATCAATCAACTGGGTTGCTCAAACATAGTCTGATGCCTTAGGTTAATTGATCAATTGATTAAATAGACACATTACCACCTGATTAAAGTAGTTACTATAGATGGAGTAGGATATTTGATTAATTGACTGCATCCATCCCTTCCTTATACTGCTATTTTCATTTATATTTTATATTATGAGGAATATCGTCCAGGAGAATAAGAGGAGCTGCTTCTCTGCCCACCCCGGGCTCTCCTTCTACTCAAGTGGAAGCGGTTGTGCCTTCCACACAGAACTCTCTTCTTGAAACCATATTTTTCTCATTGGGGAAAATTCCCCTCCAGTCCCAAACTGAACCATTATGCTTCTACATCCTCGCTGTTTTTCTGCCCTACTGTTATACATGTATCTCACCCCCCACTTCCCATCTCTTGACATAGAAATTAAAATCAAACCAATACTACACTGTTCTAGAAAAGGGGGATGTCAATCAAGAATCGACCATCTCTGAGACTTCCCAGACCATAACTCCCCTCCCTGACCACCAATTCTCTATATGTATTATCTCTCCCATTATAATATAAGCTTCTTGAGGACAAGGAATGGCTTGCTTTTGTAATTTTATTCTCAATACTTAGTACAGTGCCTTAAATTTGCTAAGTACTTGTATAAATAATTTTTCCATTCACTTGTTCACATCAGGTCATCTCTTACAGACTGCTGAAAGCATTTTCTAAACAACTCCAATAGCAATCAGAATGAGAGTAATAGTGTATATCTCATTCTATTCCCATGTGGTTTTAATTTCCTCTGCTAGATCTCTATATTTTGTTTTCATTTCATGAGGTTTAGATAGTATGAATATTTAGTATGGTAACATCTCTTAAAACGCTGTTCCTAAATTTGTATATGTTGATGCTATGTCCAGGAAATTACTGACCACAATTGTTTCTATCAATAATAATATTTTTAGGGGGAGGCGAGCCAAGATGGTGGAGTAGAAAGATTCACATATGCTGGCTCCAAACCCACAGCCCATAAATTACCTGTAAAAAGGAACTCCCAACAAATTCTGGAGCAGCGGAAGCTGCACAACAACGGAGTGGAGGAGATTTCTGTTCCAGAGAGCCCTGAAAAACCAACACCAAAGGTCCGTCACGCACCAACCCAGAGCAGAGTCCAGCCTTGCCGTGGCCACGCGGTACCAAGGGGTGCAGATCCAAGCAGGCTTCAGGGACGGAAT
The DNA here is from genome assembly GCA_028658325.1 of Potorous gilbertii. Classification (NCBI taxonomy): domain Eukaryota; kingdom Metazoa; phylum Chordata; class Mammalia; order Diprotodontia; family Potoroidae; genus Potorous; species Potorous gilbertii. Next base: position 13,591 of record JAQQSK010005921.1, read on the forward strand.
CGCTGGCGGCCACAAAGATCCCTCCACCCACAGGCACTACAGATCAGTGAGAGAGACTTCTGGGCTGGCTGAGAGGGGAGCGGGGTATCTCCATAACTCAGGTCCCCTTGGGAGGCAGCAGCAGAGGCAGCAGCAGACCAGGGCTCCCAAAGGAGGCAGGGGCTCAGATCCATTGTTGAAGATCTCTATATAAACCCCCTGAGGGAATTGAACCCTTCAAGGCGGCCCTACCCCCACTGAACACCAGAATTTAAGCTCACATTGAATAGCAGCCCCGCCCCCACTGAAAGCCCTGAGACTAGGGAGCAGCATTTGAATCTCAGACCCCCAAGCACTAGCTGGGTGGATCTGGAGGTGAGGTGGGTGTGGAAATGAATCTCAGAAGTTAAGTAACTGGCTGAGAAAATGCCCAGAAAAGGGAAAAAAAATAAGACCATAGAAGGTTACTTTCTTGGGGAGCAGATGTTTCCTCCTTTCCTTCCCGATGAGGAAGAACAATGCTTGCCATGAGGTAAAGACACAGAAGTCAAGGCCTCTGTATCCCAAACATCTGAAATAGATATCCAATGGGTTCAGGCCACAGAAGAGCTCAAAAAGGAGTTTGAAAATCAAGTTAAACAGGTGGAGGAAAAACTGGGAAAAGAAATGAGAGAGATATAAGAAAAGCATGAAAAACAGGTCAATACCTTGATAAGGAGCCTGAAAAAAATGCTGAAGAAAATAACACCTTGAAAAATAGGCTAACTCAATTGGCAAAAGAGATTCCAAAAGCCAGTTAGAAGAAGAATGCTTTCAAAAGCAGAATTAGCCAAATGGAAAAAGAAGTTCAAAAGCTCACTGAAGAAAATAGTTCTCTCAAAATTAGAATGGAACAGATGGAGGTTAATGACTTTATGAGAAACCAAGAAATGATAAAACAAAACCAAAAGAATGAAAAAATGGAAGAAAATGTGAAATATCTCATTGGAAAAACAACTGACCTGGAAAATAGATCCAGGAGAGACAATTTAAAAATTATGGGGCTACCTGAAAGCCATGATCAAAAAAAGAGCCTAGACATCATCCTTCATGAAATTATCAAGGAAAACTG
>JAQQSK010005922.1:0-14680 GCA_028658325.1 Potorous gilbertii
AAAGTTATCTGGCCCTACAGGACAAAAGAGAAGATGGGGTAAGGGAAGGGAGGGATGATAGAAGAGAGGGCAGATTGGTGATATGGGTAATTAGAATGTCCAGTGTATTGGGGAGGGGGGAGGGGACAAATGGGGAGAAAATTTTGGAACCCAAAATCTTGTAAAAATGAATGTAAAAAGTTAAATAAATTTATTTTTAAAAAAATATATTCTGAGGGGTTTTCCTTTTGGGATCTCTTTCAGGAGGTGATTGGTGGATTCAAATTGTCTCTCCTGGATCTATTTTCCAGGTAAGCTGTTTTTCCAATGAGATATTTCACATTATCTGCTATTTTTTTATTCCTATCATTTTCTTTTATGATTTCTTGATTTTTCATAAAATCATTAGCTTCCATCTGTTCCCTTCTAATCTTTAAGGAATTATTTTCTTCATCGAGCTTTTGGACTTCCTTTTCCATCTAGCCAATTCTGCTTGTTAGGGCATTCTTCTCTTCTTTGGCTTTTTGGATCTTTTGTGTCATTTAGGTTAGTCTATTTTTTTACAGTGTTATTTTCTTCAGTATTTTTTTGGTTTTCCTTTAGCAGGCAGTTGACTCATTTTTCATAATTTTCTTTCACCATGCTCATTTCTCTTCCTAATTTTTGATCTACTTCTCTTATTTGATTTTCAAAATTCTTGTTGAGCTCTTCCATGGCCTGAGACCAATTCATATTTTTCTTGGAGGCTTTGGATGGAGGAGTTTTGATCTTCTTGTCTTCTGTTTATATATTTTGGTCTTCCTTGTCACCAAAGTGAGATTCTATAGTCTGATTCTTTTTTTTGGTTTTTGCTTATTTCCCCAGCCATTTTCTTGACTTTTGACCTCTTTGTCAAGGTAGATCTGTGCTTCCAGTGGGGTTGAGGGGGTATACTGTCAGTTGTTAGATTCCCCCACAATCTGTGGGCCTAGAGCTCCAGAAACAGTCACGGTCTCTGCCCCTGCTGCTGCTGCTGCTGTGGCTGCTGTGGGTTCCTTCACCTCCTTCTCCCTCTGCTGCCCTGGGCCTGGGACTGGACCACTCCACTCTCCCACACTGGTCCCACAGGCTTTTGCCACTGACCTTCCAATTTTTCCTTGATGTTTTGGGGTCCTGAAGTCTGGAAACTGCAAAATGTGTGAGAGACTCAGCCTCCCCAAGGCCTGCTCAGGTCCTATCTATGCCAACATGGCCAACACTGGACTGTGCCCTGCCTCCTGTGTGGTGCTAATTGACACTTCCCAACAACCTTCCAGTCTATCTTGTGTTGGAGATTTGCTCTGTCATTCTGTAGGTTCTGCAGCTCCAGAATTTGTCTAGAGCCAATTTTACAGGTATTTGGCTGGGCTTGGGGGCAGTGCTCTAGAAAGTGTGTGCTGTTACTCCACCATTTGACTCTTCCCCCCTAGCTGAGATCTCTGATTCTACCCTTTGATAGCTTTCCAGTGAAGATGCTTCAGTGACTGAGCTCACCCATGGTTCAGTATGAATGGAAAAATTGCCTCAAGGGCAGTCCAGAACAAGACAAAAGACTCCTCCCATATTCTCAATGTTTTTCTCTCTCATCTTTGAACTCCCTCTTCATGGTTGCCACATCCTCTGTCATTCTTGTTCCATTGGCCACACTGTTTCTCTAACCCCCGACTCTTTTGGTCCTTTCAAATGTTGCCTCAGTAGCCAAAGCTTTATGTTCTTCAACCTACCAATATCTGTTGCATCCTCCTTACAATGAAACATCTGCAGCCTTTAGCTGTTCTGCTAGTGGTGATGGCTGTGAAGATAGCATCCTGCTTTCATGTTTCCCTACCTCTCAAGCCCTAAAGTCATCCAGCATCCTGACCCCAATTGCCCTTCTAGTTCAAAAAAGTCTATGATTTAGTGCTAATTATACTTGGAATCACAAGGTCTTTGAACTGGAAATGACCTCAGTGGATCATTTGGTCCAGCTTCCTGCCTTCATCAGCCCATGTGTCATCTCCATTTCATAGATGAGTCAACTGAGACCAAGAAGCTAAATGAGGAGACAGAGAAGGAAGAAACAGAGAAAAAGTAGGAAAAAAAGGAAACCACAGAATATATTCACTAAACCACTATAAGACACAAAATTTAGCACCGACCAAATATGTAGCAAGATAGGAACAATTGACTAGAATTACACATCAGAGGCAGAAAGAAATAGAAATCAGCTAGAGAAATAAAAGGTCAGGAATATCTAAGGAAACAAAAAAGGTAGGAAGTACCAATAATCAAGCAAAATATTAGGTGCACTCTATACAGAAGCAAATAAGCCTGGCCGTATAGTGTTCAATAGACTCAAAGACCCTAATTAACAGGACTAGGATAATGACTTACCATTTGACAAAACTTTGGAAAAGTAAAAAGCCAATCTAGCAAAATTATATTGAGGTCAGTATCTCAAACCATTTATCATAATAAGCTCCAAATAGACACAGGACCCAGATATAAATGATAATATCGTAAACAAATTAAGAGCAAAGGGAAGGAAATAAAGTTTCACAACTATGGATAGGAATCTTTATCAAACAAGGGATACATAAAATATAAAATTTTGATTACATAAAATTGAAATACACTTTCACAAAACAATCAATGGAGTTAAAATTAGAAGGGAAACAGTAAAAAGGGAACAGATTTTTGCAGCAAGTTTCATGGATTAAAGCCTGATATATGATGTATAACATGTATACATATTATTGAAATACATATATTGAAAACCAATTCAAATATGCAAGAACCATTCCCCAACAGATAGTCAAAAGACATGAAAAAAAGAAATTCAAATTATCAAACCTTTGAAAAAATGCTCCAAATCATTAGAAAAAAATAGAGAAGTACAACTTGAAACAACCCTCAGGCTCTATCATATATCAATCAGGTTAGCAAAGATGACCAATAACAAAACAAAAGAAATTATGATTGTTTGAAGGGATATGGGAGAGTAGGTATAATAATGTACTACTGGTGGAATAATAAATTAACCCCACCATTCTGGAGAGCATGTGGTACTAAGTACAAAAACATACTAAATTTTCCATACACTTCGTCACAGCTATAACACTAATAGGACTATGCTCCCAAAGAGATCAAACACAGATGAAAATAATTTATATATATAAGAATATTAATATCAAGACTTTTAACTGGAAATCAAGGGAATGTCCATCAGTTGGGAAATGGCCAAACAAGTTGTGATATATGAACATAATGGAATAGTATTGTGCTATTAGAAATAATGAGCAGGAGGATTTCAGAAAAACCTGGAAAGACTTCTATGAACTGTTCCTGAATGAAGTGAGCAGAACTAGGAGAACATTATATACGATAACAGCAAAATTATATGCTGATCAATCATGATTGACTTAGCTCTTCTCAGCCAATACAATGATCCAAGACAATTCCAAAGGACCCACAACGGAAAATGCTATCCACCCCTAGAGAAAGAACTATGGCATCTCAACTTAGATCAAAACACACTGTTTTCACTTTGTTTTTTTGCTTTTCATGGCTTTTCTCTTTTGTTCTATTTCTTCTTTTACAATGTGACTAATGTGGAAATATATTTAACATGATTGCACATGTATAACCTATACTAGAGTGCTTGCTGTTGGGAGACTGGAGATGATGATGAGTGGGAGAGAGAAAAATTTGAAACTCAAAATTTTATAAAAATAAATGTTGAAAACCATCCTTATATGTAATTAGAAAAAAATACTATTACTAAAAAATATCAGAACTTTTTATTGTAGCAAAAAACTGGAAACTAAAGAGGGTCCCCATCAATTAGGGGGTGGCTAGGCAAATTATATGACTGTAAAGAAATTTTATTTTCCTATTAGAAATGATGAATAGGATGGCTCCAGATTGGAAAGACATGTAAGGTCTTACTACATACTAATTACTACCTGCATGTAGGACATGCAGGTTAAAATAAATACAACCAGGAAAACAATTTATACAATGAAAAATAATTTGGAAGGACTTTAAGAACCCATTCATTGCAATTACCAACCTTACTCCGTAGGTCCCAATGTTGAAACCTGTTAACAATCTTCTGATAGTGAGATGTTGGCTTAGAAGTGCAGAATGAGAATGACATGAACTTTGTATGGATTTGTTTTGTTTCATTATGCTCATTTCTTACAAGGGACAGGTTCATTTTGGTTTGGGTGAAGGTATTGGAAGAGGACTGATAAGAGGGCTATACCCCTAAAAAGAGAAAAAAGAAGCAAGGAATATTATTGAAGCATCTAAAAATAAACAGAATAGAACAGAAGGCAGTTCAGAGAGAGAGAGAGAGAGAGAGAAGTTAACTTTGAAAAATCAAGCATATATATATATATATATATATATATATATATATATATATATACACATATATGCACATGTACATAAATACACAATACATACATATATGTATACACACACATAGTATATGCATATATGCATATATGTATGTGTACATATGTGTATATGTGTGTATTGTATACGTGTAAAGGCACTGAGAGGAATTTGGTACTTAGCTGTCCATCTCCCCAATCAGAAGGGAGAGGAGGCCACGTGATATGGAGTCAATCAGGGTTTGAGTTGGTAATGTAGTGGTGAACTTATTCTAGGAACAGTAACTTGTGCCTTTTACTTGAAAACCAAGCACAGCAAAAAATGCACAGTGGAGGAATTAGCAGATAATAAATAGCAAAGCTGAAATTAACAGCTCCAGTTAAAAGCATTGTACAGTTTGCAAAACTTTGCCACACAAAAACTTTGAGATGCAGGTAATCCAAGTATTATTTTTAGCATTATTAATTAATATTAATATACTTTCTTTAGATATATACATATACATACCCACATATATACAAATATAAATACAATACTTAATGCTGATACATATTTTAGTGTATATATTATATACATTTATAATTCAACACTTTTATGTATACATCCCCCCACACACACATAGTCGCATGCCAGAGATATGAGTTTTCATATATAATCTTTCTCTATATTTTTTGTATATAGAAATATTCTTGTTCGCTGGCACTTATCAAGTTTAGAACATGAAATAATGTTTTTAAAAGAAGAAAGAACAAGTATTTATTAGATACTGGTGATACCAAGACAAAAATAAAATATTTCTGGCTTTCATGAAGCAAGCATTTTTGGGGGGACACAACATGTGTATATACAAAATATATTTAGAATAAGTACATGACAATTTGAGGTAGGCAGGGCACTTGCAGCTAGGCAGACCATGAGAAGCTCCATATAAAAGGTGGCATTTGAGTTGAGTTTTGAAAGAAAGGAGAGCCAGAGACAAGGAGGAAGTACAACCCAAACATAGGGAATAGCTAGTGCGAAGGCAAAGAGATGACAAATGGAATATCATGTGTGAAGAACAGTGAGACCACCAGTTAAGCTAACTTTTAAAAGCCCTAGAATTGGAGCTTCAATTCTGGCGGAGAAGGGCTTTAATTACCAAACAGAGGTATTTGTATTTTATCCTAGAAGAAAGTGGGAAGAGTGGAATTCATTAAGTAAGCTGATAATATAGTCAGACTTGTGATTTAGGAAAATCATATTAGCCTCTATGTAGGAGAATGAGCACTGGTTTAAGGATCAACTCAATCCTTACTATCCATGGGACTAGTGATTTAACAGAGGCAGGTATATAACACAATGGATAGAGCACTGATCCCGGAGTCAGGAAGACTCATTTTCCTCAGTTCAAATTCACACTCTGACACTTACAAACTGTGTGACCCTGAGCAAGTCACAACCTTGTTTGCCTCAGTTTCCTCATCTGTAAAATGAACTGGAGGAGGAAATGGTAAATCCAGTATCTCTACGAAGAAAATTCCACGTGGAGTCAAGAAGAGTTGTATATAACTAAAAATAGCTGAACAACGAAGTGATTTAACCTCTCTGTAACGCAATTAAATTTTACCTTTTAAATAAAAAAATAATTAAATTAAATAAGAACTTATTAAAGAAGGAAACAAACATTTTTGAAATGCCTGCTATGTGCCAGGTATTGTCCTAAGTGCTTTCCAAATGTTATCTCTCATTTGACCCTCACAACAACCCTGTGAAGTAGGTAATTACCCTCGTTTTACAATTGAGGAAACTGAGGCAGACAGAGGCTTAATGACCCTGTGGTCCCAGGTCATCAAAGTAGTAAGTAACTGAAGCCAAATTTTGAACTCATCTTCCTGAATCCAGGCCGAGCACTCCATCCACTGTACCATCTTCTTCATATGGCCTACATATATGCCAAATACTGTGCTGGATATGGGGAGGAAAAGACAACAATGAAACAGTCCCTACCCTCAACTTGGACTTCCTGCATCTCAAAGTTTTTGTGCAGAAAGGGTTTTGCAAAATGTACCATGTTTTTAACCCTGATCTGTTAATTCCAGCTTTCTGCTTACTACCTGCCTAATCTCTCCATTTTGTATCTATTGCTCTGCGTGGTTTTCTGTAAGGAACAAGTTGTGACTTCCAGGGTACACTCATCACCTCTAAGCTCATCACTCACCACCACATTTCCAACCCACACCTTGATTGACTCCCTCAGTCTCCTCCACCTCTGTTTGGAGGGACGGAGAGCTGAGTACCAAACTCGACCCAGTGCCTTCCTTGAGAGAGAGCAGAAACTGGATTTGGGGGCTCTCTCAGCTCTGCATCTGGTTCCTCTGTTTGGTTTCAACTCCTTAGGACAAAAATGCCTGGTACCTTCCTGGGTGTCTCCCATCCCCACTGTCCTGCATCCTTTTGTGTCATCTCCCCTCATTAGATTGTAAGCTTCTTGAGGGAAAGAACTGTCTTTTTTATCACTATTATTAGTAATTGTAACCTCAGTGCAGTGCCCAGCATACAACGGGCACTTGAGAACTATTGATTGGATTGGATTAAATTACTTATTTTCTCAGTCCTCAGTTTTCCTACCTGTAAAATGAAAGTATTGAATCAAATGATCCATGATTTCCCTTCAAACCTAGGGTCCTATTATCTAAAACAAATCTCCTGGAGCAGTAGCCCTAAAACTGTGTTCACAATTTAGAGGTAGAATTGAGTGCCAAGAAAAACAGTCAAAGTGTTGAGGTAAGGTTTTATATTTACTAGTTCCAATTGAGCTTTAAATCACAGGGTGAGCCAGAATTAATAATGGCCACCGAACTGAATTAACTGATTCCAAGGCAGAACAACCCCATCCCCACCCCCCAAAAAATGTTTCCCCCAGGTGGAAGTGTAGTCTGTCTACCCACACGGAGAAGGCCAGAAAAAATCCAATAGAAAAACAGGGAAAAGTATTGCACAGATATTCATAAACAACTTCTGTAAGAAACAAGGTCTTTCCCCATGTGGCCCTTGATATTCTACTCCAGTAAAAATGGCATTTCTTACTTATTGCTTATTTGAAGATTTATATAGTGATTTTTCTCCATGGGCCTGTCTTGAAATGAACAAATCTGTCAAAGGGCTTTAAATCAATACATTTGAAAAATAGGCACAAATGATTCACCATGCTAAAAAAAAAAAAAAAGAATACATTTGCAGAAACTAGCTCCAAATAATATCAGTGTCATGGCTCAGCTAAGTTGCTAGGATTCATCTTCTTTTTCACATATAAAAATCATATCTTTTTTCCCACTGGTGTTTCAAAGTTTTATGTGCCATTAATTGCCTAATGGGACATAGGTACATTTTGACCAAGAAACACAAGTGAGAAAGGAATCTGGAGACAACCTTCAACCTCTGGAATGCAGAGGTATGGAGTGAAGTCAAAAGACACTTGAAGGTCCCCAGGTTCAAATTAACATCTATAGTAAACAAAGAAAAAACTCAGCTCTAGTTAAAATCAGAAAGTTATAAAAGAGGATATGTGTGTGCGTGTGTGTGAGTGTGTGTGTGTGTGTGAATGAGCTAAGAGAGTATATCCAAAAATAACAGAATTAAAGAACAAAATCACTTCTTAAATGCCAACATATTAGAATTACACTCGAAATTAGGAGCAATTTCATTTTAATCAATTCAATGAAACAAAGCTTGATTAAAGATCAGTTATGTACAAGACAAGAAGGAATATATTTCAGGAAGACCTCAACATCTAATCCTGGATCTGTATGGATTTTGGACAAATTACTTCACCCCCCTCGGCCTTAGGGATTGAACTGGATGATCTCTAATGGCTCATTTCTAGGTCTAAAATCCATAATCCTATAACTGGATTAAAGGAGAGGTCTGTGACTCTTCTTCCAGAAAAGTTAGTGCATTATAAAACTCTCAGAAGAAACTCTGCAAATACTTTCCATTCTTGTAGAGGAAGAGAAGTAAGATTCAGCTATGAGGAAGGAGGCCAAAGTCCTTCTGTCATCCTTCGTTTTCTTTTACCTTAATTGTAATGCATTGGAAATTTAAGCTGGGGATATTGAGGATAATATTCCCTTTTTCCTCAAAGCTCTTAAAGTTATAGAGCTTGTATCTCTATGCCAATAATATCCCTGTATCAGTGAAATCCTAGGGACAGTGGTTTCATTGGTATAGGCAGCTGCCAGCTAAGGATACTCCTTCTACCGATACAATATTCTCTTTAGTCTTAGAGATTCATCTTCTAATGTTAATAAAAACTCAAACTTAAAAGAAAAGAGAATGGAGCTCTTTACTAAGGTGGTTGTGGAAACTGACAATAGAATGCAAGTTCTTTGTGAAAATTGTTTCATCCTTTGTACTTGTATCTCAAGAGCCTAGCACAGCCCCAAGCAGAAAAAGAAATAAAGACAATATGTAATACTAAAAATATTTGGCAGATTGATGTAATAGAACAATCACTGAACTGGAAATTAAACCTAAGCTCATGTCCTGATTCTGTCCCTTGGGATAGAATGACCTTGAGCAAGTTTAATCTCTCTGAGTCTTCTAACCAGTCTTTTACTATATCTTCATCCAGGTCACATTGGATAACTGTGGGTGTGCCTCAGTACTCTTTTCTAAGTCCTATTCTCTATATATGATTTTGTTTGATTATCTTGTAAACTTCCATGGATTCAATTATCGTTGCTATACTGATGATTCTTGGACTCAAAGATCATTGCAGATGGCAATTGCAGTCATGAAATTAAAACACACTTGCTCCTTGGCAGGAAAGCTATGGCAAATCTAGGCAGCACACTAAAAAGCAGAAACATCAATTTGCCAGTGAAGGTTCATATAGGAAAAGGTATGTTTTTTTCCAGTAATAATGCAAGGTTGTGAGAGTTGAACTATAAGGAAAGCTGAATGGAGCAGAGCTGATGCTTTTGAATCATGGTGCTGGAGTAGACTTTTGAGAGGATCTTGGATAACAAAGAGATCAAATCATTCAATACTTTAAAAAGTTAATTCAGGCTATTTACTGGGAGGTCAAATTCTGAAGCTGAAGCTTATATATTTTGGATACATAATGAGAAGACAGGACTCATTGGAAAAGACCCTGATGTAGGGAAAAATTAAAGGCAAAAGTGAAAGCATATAGCAGAGAATAGAATGGATAGACAATATCATGGAAGCAATGAATACGAGCTCAGACATACTTCAGAAGATAGTGGAGGATAGAAGGGCTTGGCATAGTATGGTCCATGAACCATATACTCAGTATGTGGGATTCAATATAGATGTAGATATAGATATATACTGAACAATATATTAATGATTCTCAAATCTATTTATCCAACCTCGACTTTTCTGCTGACCTCCAGATTCACATCTCTAATTGCTTCTTAGATATATCAAGCTAGATTTCCCGTAGACATCTTAAATTCAGCATGCTCAAAAAGGAATGCATTATCTTTTCCCCAAAACCCTCCACTCTTCCTAATTTCCCTATTAATGTTGAGTACTGCTATGCTCCTCTCCACCCACACTCCACATTCTCCCTCTGTATCCAATATGTTGCCAAGTCTATCTAGTTTACCTATGTAGCATCTCTTCTTTATGCCCTTCTATCTCCTTGGATACTGCCACCACTGTGCTGCAGGTCCTCATCACCTCATACCGACACTATTGCAATAGTCTCCTGGTTACTCTCCCTTCAGCGATCTGACCACATCATCCCACACCCCTTATTCAATAAACTTCAGTGTCTTTTTACCATCTCCAAGATAAATGACAAAAATTCTCTATTTAAATGTGTAAAACCCTTCCTAATTTGAACAACTCCTACTTTTTTGGTCTTTTCTCATTGGACTCATCCATCCATAGTCTTTGATCCAGTGAAAATGGCCTCCTTGATATTCCTCAAATAAGACACTTTGTCTCTTAACTAGGCATTTTCACTGTCTGGTTCTGAAGTCTGGAATAATCCCTCTTCATCTCTGCCTCTTGAACAGGCTTCTATCTTCTATGTGAATCCTCTCCCGATTTCCTCTTAGCATGAATGCCTTCCTTCTGTTCATTATCTCCAATTTATCCTGAATATGGCTTGTTTGCATATAGTTACTTGCAGGTTGTCTACCCCATTCAGCTATTATCTCCTTGATAACAGGAGATATCTTTTGCCTTTCTTCATATTTCCAGCACTTACACAGTCTAGGGCCAACTCCAGTCATCTTGATCTATTTCTTGCCACTGGGCCCTGATAGCTCTAGAGGAGAAAGTAAGGCCAGTGACTTTGCACAGCCATCCCTCACTTAAATCCAATTCACCTGCAAGTCATGGCAACACCTTCCTGATGTCATAGTCCTCTTAAGAGAATGAAGGACAAAGAACATCAACCATAACTTATCACAGTGCCTGGCACATAGTATGTGCCTAATAAATGATTGAATATAAATTGGGAAGGTTAGATAAAATGAAATATAAGCTCTCTTTGGGTTCTTATATTCTTTGAGTCTGATGTACATGCATATTTTCAGCATTAATCAATGAAAGGGAATATTCACATCTATGATACCTCTGAACACAAAGAGGATATAGGAATTTCATTCATTTAGGGAATTCCCAGGAAAGGAAATTCTATCTACCAAAGCAGATGGACACTTTATCTGTAACTTACAGTCTTAAAGAGTTTCCTAGAGTCATAGTTCTCAAACTTTTTGGTCTCAGGACCCCTTATACTCTCAAAAATCATTGAAAACCACCCCAAAAAGTTTTTGTTTGTGTTACATTGTTATATGTTATGTTAGATACACATGTTTATATTACATCTATTGATACTTACCATACTAGAAATTAAACTGTTAGCATCATTATGAAAATAATTTTAGCCTCCAGAACCCCCCAAGGGTTCCCTCTCTTCAGCACAATAGCTCAGAGCATTAAGAGACTTTGACGATGGGAGGGGAGTATGAGAACTCAGATCTTCCTGACTCTGAGGATAGCCAGCACCCACTGTATCATGGAAGGCACTTGTAAATTCACTGAGGACCCGTTTTCATAGTATCATGCCTAATACCCCCTACTGTGTAATTGGAATTGTTATCAAATCACTTCTCCACGCTTGGTATGCTAGAAAATAGAGGCATTTGCTGCCCCAAAGTGGTTGTGATGAGAACTAATATTTGTTAGTTTCCTCACAACATGGTTAAGCCCACCCTTCTTCCTTTCCTTAGTTTTCTCTAAAAAGAGATGGAACAGTTCCATGATCTGACTGGCCCCAGCTTTGCTGGAGTTTCCTGGTCGCCTAAGAACATAAAAAGCTCTGGTCACATGAGTCTGGACCTCTCGACCTAGGTGGGTGCCTGGAACTATGAGAGTCTCACACATCTGCTGACCAGATGTGTTTCCATAAGGAGATAAGGGAGGAGTGTCTACCAAAAATGAGGAAAGGTGCCACCATATATACTTGTTGCATACCTTTGTAGTATTAGGGCAAAATAAACCCCCTTTTTGTAAGTATTCAGTGATTTACAAGTGCCTCATTTTGTCCCAAAATGAAACTTGAACTAAGAGAATCATAGTATTTGTCTGCCCTCTAACACTTGGCTAAATGGGGAACTATCCAGTGAGAACTAGTGCTCTAGCTTGTGTTCAAAGGGGTAAAACATTTTGATTAATAGCTAACTAGCGTACTTTTTCTTTTTTAAGTTTGGATTGCTCTCAGTGAAAAAATTTATTGGACTCACTGGGCTAACCCCAATATTGATCAGCACAGAAGCTTTGACACACTTCGTTTTCCTGACCGGGGCCAATTCTCCCTTCCTTTGGCAGCCTTCTTGTCTCCCATTTCCAGGGGCTCACTATACTGCTGTTGGATTTAGTGTGTACACCAGATCACTTTGGCCCTACTGCAGCAAAAAACTTCTGAGCTCAAGAGATCCACCAGCTTCAACCTTCCCCAGGAGCAAGATTACAAGCATGTACTGTCTTACCGCAGTAATATACGTTAAAGTTGAAAACAGTCTTACAGATCCTTTTCTTTTTTATTACAAATTTCAATTTCCTCAAGATGAGGAAAAGGTCTCAGACTTTCCCAAAGTTAGAACAGAGTAAGACCTAGATCCCAGGTCTTCTGATTTATGAACAGTCCAGTGCTTTTTCTACTATTCTACATTGCCAAATATCAAAGAGCACCTTACATGGATGGCTTCTTCATTAAAAATAGAGTCAGGTAAAATTCACTATGGAGTATTTTTCCACTTTGGGGATTGGCAAACATAATTTCTAGTTCAGCATTTAAATCTAGTGGGGTTGTTACTTGAAGTAATTTTTGAAAACAAATCAAAAAAACCTGGCTATAACAAAAGCCCTCTGCTCTGGCACAAGATACATACTGAATTGTTACTAAATCCAGTCATATCCAGAAGCAAACAAGTGAGGACTTAATATTTAAGAAAGGGGGCTCAGTCTTTCACTATGAGTGCCTCTGATTAACAAGTGTCATATAGAAGGATGCCCAGAGGGTGCTTACTGATATGATTGGAGGGGACCCCAAAGGCCATCTGACCCAATTTGTCTCCTCACTGTTCTGTCCAAGTGGCTAAAGTGCCTATAATTGGGGTTAAGGTGTTTTGTCTCAGGAACCTGTTGTTAAAAGGTTTGAGTGTTATTTGGAAGTTTAATACCTCTATTGAAAGCATAGCATGGGTTCATTTTTTAAATTAACTTGCATCTGAAGCCATGTCCTAAGAACACATGAAATACAGTACAAACACATTTTTTAAGGGAAGCAGAAAAAAAAAATTATCCAAAGCTTATGCCACCATCTTTGTAGCCATGACTCTTCCAGACTCTGCTATCTGATATTATGTGTAACACAGGATTTTCTAATGGAAGTCATAAAATTCCATGGATTTTCAGGTCAGATTGTTTTTGGATTGAAGTCCCCAGTCTGTAACCAAATTTAGGAAAGCATTACAAAATACACTGGGGATGGAATTCTTGTTCACAGTCAGTTACCATCATCAAACAAACTGGTAAGCAAAGTGTACCTTTTGGAGAGGTGTAGAGAGGCTCTATTTTCCTTCTCTTGAAGAGTAATACCATTTGTAGAATAAGCCTCCATTTCAGTGAAGACCAGCAGCCATATCTAACCCCTATAGCTTGCCTTCTTTTACTCCAATGGTTGTGCAACTGCAAACAAAATATCACCTATGCTGTCCCTTTCAACAGTGAACTAGCAGATTAGAAAGTTGTCTTTCTCTGCCCCATAACACAACAAACAGCCCTGCGGCCAGTGGTGACCTATAGTGAACTTTGTAATACTATAAATACCTGTGCCGAATGGCTCCTATTCAGAAGCCCATTTGCCCCACAGAGGTTTCCCTCCTTGGTGAAACTTCTCCCTACCTTGGTTATAGATTAATTAAATCCTTTTACTGACTTGGACCCTAAATTGTAAATACTGGGTTTTCTTTCTACAACAGTTATGACGGCCTCAGTAAGAGTCCTAAACATAGAAAATTAAACCACTTGTTTTCATTTTCATACCTCATATCTACAATGGGACCAAATACTCTACCTATTTGCTATTAAGGAAGTCAGTTAATTTCTCTGCACCTATTACCTCATCTGTTAAATGAAGGGGCAAATGAAAACAGCACTAAATAACTCCCATTTTCAAATTGCTTATTATTATATTATATTATTGTATTATTATACCCCTTAATTAAAGTTTGCAAAGAACTTCATATGTATATGTATATACATGCATGCATATATACATACATATATATCCACACAAATATATTCATAGTTGTTTTGTGGTCAAATGAGATATATAATTAGCTGATTATATATATATTTTTAAGTTGTGTATATATATATACATATATATGTATGTATGTCTAATATGTATGTATTACCTAATACATATGTGTGTTCATCCTTTGTTGCTGAAGAAGACCATGCCATCATAGAAATGGTGACATGACTTGCACTTGACTTCGTTTTGAGTGAGGGAGGGCTGTGCAAGGTCACCAACCTCACTTCTCCTCCAGAGCCATCTGAATCCAGTGACCAGATATTCATCAGGATGACTGGAGATGACCCAGGATGAGACAGTTGGGGTTAAGTGACTTGCCCAAGGTCACACAGCTAGTGAATGTCAAGTGTCTGAGGTGAGATTTGAACTCAGGTCCTCCTGACCTCTGCACTGGTGCTCTATCCACTGTACCACCTAGCTGCCCCTAATAATACATATGTATGTATTAGACATACATACACATAT
>JAQQSK010005923.1:0-14680 GCA_028658325.1 Potorous gilbertii
AAAACAGGATTGAGGGAAATACATAATTGTAACTGTGAATGTAAATGGAATGAACTTACCCATAAAATGGGAGCAGATAGCAGAATGGATTAGAAACCAGAATTCAACAATATGTTCTTTAAGTATATATGCACTTGGAACAGAAAGAAACACATAGATAAAATAAGGAGCCAGAGTAGAATCTGTTAAGCCTTAAGTGAAATAAAAAAAAAGGCAGATGTGACACCTTATTCCCATTTTTTTAAAGTGTTTTTAATAGAAATGGATGTTGTATTTTTGTCAAAAACTTTTTCTGTCTTTTGAGGTGATCATATGGTTTCTGTTAGTTTTTCAAATTTTGCTGATAGTTTTCCTAATATTGAACCAGCCCTGGTAGAAATTCCATCTAGTCATAGTATATGATCCTTGCAATATATTGTTGTAATCTCTTTGCTGGTATTTTATTTAAAATTTTTGCATCAGTATTTGTTAGGGAAATTTGTCTGTAACTTTTTTGTTTTTGCTTTTTCTGGTTTAGATCGCAGCACTATATTTGTCTCATAAAAGGAATTTGTTAGAATTCCTTTTTACCTATTTTCCAAAATGTTTATGTAGTATTGGACTTTATTGTACTTTAAATCTTTGGTAGAATTCACTTGTTAATCCATTTTTCCATTTTCTTAGCGATTTCACTGATGACTTGTTTAATTTCTGATTCTGAGATTGGGTTATTCAAGTACCCTCCTTCCTCTCCTGCTAATGTGGGCACGGTGTAATATATTTTGTAAATATTCATCCCTTTCACTTAGATTGCCAAATTTATTGACATACAATTGGGCAAAATAGACCCTGAGAATTGCTTTAATTTCCTCTTCATTGGTGGTTTTCACCCTTTTTATTTTTTTTTGTATTTGGTAATTCAATTTTCTTCTTTCTTTTCAAAAATTAAATTAACCAGTGGTTTATCTGTTTTATTGTTTCCCTCCTCATAAAACCAACTACTAGTTTCATTTATTAGTTCACCGGTTTTTTCCTTTCAGTTTATTAATCTCTCTTTTAATTTGTTTTTTTTTTAATTTATTGTTTGAGGATTTTAAAGTTCTTTTAAAAAATTTTTAGTTGCATGCTCAATTCATTGATCCATTTTTCTCTGTTTTATTGATATAATCAGATAAAAGAGATAAAAAAACTTTCTCCTAATCACTGCCTTGGTTGCATGCCAGAAATTTTGGTACGTTGTCTCGTTATTGTCATTCTTTTTAATGAAATTATTGATTGTTTCTTTGATTTTTTCTTTGAAACACTCATTCTTTAGGATTAGATAATTTAATTTCCAATTAATTTTTAATGAAATCTTTCCATGCCCCCTTATTGAATATAATTTTTATTGCATTATGGTCTGAAAAGCATGCATTCAATATTTCTGGATTTTGGCATTTGATTGTGAGTTTTTTATGCTGTAATACATTATAACTTTTTTTTGTAGGTGCCTTATACCACTAAGAAAAAAAAAGTGTTCCTTTTTATTCCCATTCAGTTTTCTCCAGAAATCTATCATATCTAACTTTTCTAAAATTCTGTTCACCTCTTTAACTTCTTTCTTGTTTATTTTTTGGTTAGATTTATTTAGTTCTGAGTGGGGAAAGTTGAGGTCCCTCATCAGTATATTTTGCTGTTTATTTCCTCCTGTAGCTTTTTTAACTTTTCCATTAAACATTTAGATGACTTATCATTTGGTGAATATATGTTTAGTACTGATATTACTTCATTTTCTAGCAAGATGTAGTTTCCTTCCTTATCTCTTTTAATTCGATTTATTTTTGCTTTTGCTTTGTTTGAACTAATGATGCTTATTTTAACTTCAGGTGAAACATAGTCCATTCTAGTCTGGTTCCTTACTCTGTGTGTGTGTAATATATCTCTCTGCTTCAAAGGCATTTCTTTTTAAATAATATATTGTTGGATTCCTGTTTTTAATCTATTCTCTATGTACTTCCACTTTATGAGTGAGTGCATTTCATTCACGTTCCCAGTTATGATTACTGTAGATTTTCTTCCATTGTTCCCTGTTTTTCCCCATTTTTATTTTATTTTTAAAATTTTTTAAAATTTTTTTATTTTATGTTCTTTAGGTTTATATTATTTTATTTTAATTTTAAATTTTATTTATTAACTTAATTATTTTATATTACTTATTTATATTATTTTAAAATTTATTTTTTAAAATTTATTTTATTTTCCCTCCGTTTATCTCTCTTTCTCCTTTCACTGTGTCCCTTCTCAGCAGTGCTTTGCTTCTGACCGCCACCTCCCCCAATTTCCTCTCCCTTCTTTTATCCTTTTCCCCTCTTCTCCTCTCCCCTCCACTCCTGTGGTCTCCATTCCTACTTCCATATAGGGTATGATAAGAGTTCTATACCCAACTGAGTGTGCATGTTATTGCCCTTTTGAGTCAGTTGCAATGGGCGAACACAATCCTATGAATAGATGAAGCTGGCTGAATGGGGACCCCACTAGCTGTGTAACTCAGCTTCTCCTCTCCTGTCTGCCTCCTTTCCTTCCCTTCCTTTCCCTTTCCTTCCCCTCCCTTCCCCTCCCTTTCCTTCCCTTCCCTTCCCATCCCTTCCCTTCCATCCCCCTCCCCTCCCTTCCCCCTACCTCTTCCCCCCAGAGATTAATTTCTGACTTGGGAGATTCATTGAAAGCTTTGAGTAAATGATATTCTAGTTAGTTGGGTATTAAGGTTAGCTTATAATTTAAGAGAGAAAGAGGGGGGAAATTAGCAATACTGATTAAGTTTTATGCTTTTTACAGATAAATATTTTAAAAAAAGAAAATAATAATAAGTAAGTGGGCAAGTCTCCTGTTTTTTCCTCAGTTAGCTGTGCCTTTGGCAAGCCGGGCTGTTTAAGCAACGAGGTTACAATGAGGACAATCCCTTATTACTTTGTTAAGATGGCTGCTTCCTCGGATCATGGAGGAAGCGATTAGAAGCGAATTAATAATTATTCAAAAATAGAACTTGATAATTCTCTGTCTGGTCCCAGGCCCACAGTATTGCCACAGTGAGATCACCTTTGGGGAACCATCACTGCCGTTCAGCGTCTTCTTAGACTCAGCCCTCGGCTTTGAGCATCACTTATTCATTGACAGTGACTTGGAGCAGACAGGGACCATGTGCCTCATCCTAATACTTCAAAATTACTTGGCCATGGCTCTCTTGTCAGTCTTGACCTCGTCATTACTTCTTTCTCTTTGTCTCAGAAGGCCAGGGAGAATATCCCCATCCTACTGAAAGATAGAAGAGGCAGAAACCCAGAAACATTCAAGTTTGAGCTTCTCCTTAGCTTCTCTCTAACTTTTAAAGCCCCCTCTGTCCATGCCAGGAAGTAACCCAGAGCATCTGTTGTACCCTAGGTCTATTTCCTTCTTTCCAGTGGTTATGATCTTGCACCACTTAACCTTGAGGTCTGCCTGGCCACTTGGGTTGCATGAAATGGCAAGGAATTATCATTTGTAATCTTCCCAGTAATATTGATGATCAGCAGGCCTTGCCATGTGCTCTGCTACTGTACTTTCCAGACCCTTGAACTTTTCCATCCACTTGGAGATTGAGATGTTCTTATATGTATCTACTCCCCAGTCTCCACCAATTACCAGTAACGAAAAACCACACCAACTCTTCAATTTCAGCAAGTTAGCCTAGCACCTGGAGGGGAGAGACTAGAATCAGCACGTGCCAGGCAAGTCAAATCACCACTAGCACTATGGCCACCATCACCCCTCAGACCCTGATGGAGATAATCCAAGATACGTAGTAATAACAGTGATTCCAGCTTAATTTATTTAGCCATAGTCTTAGGAAGCAAATCTGTGAAGGTGAAACCTAGCAACAGTTCCTGCAGACACTATAGCCGTAGCTACTGAAGACCCTGAAAGTTCTTGTCACCAAAATCCTTGGCACTATCCAATGGCTTCACATCAGAAACTAATGTGATTTTTTTTTCCAGTGGAAATAACACTGAAGAAGAGGCATTACCATCTGCTTTGCCTCTGCCCCCTAAGGACTTTGAGATTTTTTCTTCTAATTTGTAGCTAAAATCTTCTGTATATGCTGTTTCCTCCATTAGAATATGAATTCCTTGAGAACAGGGACTGTTTAGCTTTTCTACTTGTATCCTTAGCAATTAACACAGTGCTTGACACACTGCAAGTATTTAATAAATTCATATTCGTTCATTCTCATAATGTAACTTATGAGGGCTTATGGAAAATTATATCAAAATTTGTTTGCCTGGAAAATTTCATCAGAATTATATGTCAGTTTCATGACGGTGTGCTTGCCCAGGTTCTAGATAATGGACAATGCTCTCATGCCTTCCCAGTCACCAGTGGAGTGATACAGGGCTGTGTGCTTGCTCCCATGCTTTTTAGCATGAGGTTTTCAGTCATGTTGCCAAATGTCTTCAGTGAGGATGAACACAGCATCCAGGTCAGCTAACGATGATAAATTCTTCAACTTGAAAAGGCTACAAGCCAAGATCCCAATGGAAGGAGTATTGGTGCATCATTTTCTGTTTGTGGATGATTGTGCACTTAATGCAGCCTCTGAAGCTGAGATGCAACAAAATGTGCATCAATTCTCTGCTGCCTGTGCTGATTTTGGCCTAATAATTAACACCAAGAAAACACAAGTGCTCCATCAGCCACTACCACACCATGTATACATAGAAACATCGGTTACAACAAATGGAGAAGTTCTGAACGCTGCGGATAAGTTCACTTACCTTGGTAGTGTACTTTCCAGGGATGTATACATTGACAATGAGGTTGATGCACGCATTACCAGAGCTAACTCAGTGTTTGGGAAACTCTGAAGAAAAATTTAGGAGAGAAGAGGTGTTAGACTGACTATCAGACTGAAGGTCTACAGGGTCGTAGTGCTGATCTCGTTGTATGCCTGTGAAACCTGGACAGTCTACCAGCACCATGACAGGAAACTGAAACACTTTCATTTGAATTTTCTTAGGAAGATTCTGAAGATAACCTGGTAGGATAAGATAGTAGACACTGAGGTCCTTACTTGAACTAAACTACCAAGTATTCAAACTCGGCTTTAGAAAGTGCAACTCTGATGCGCTCACCATGTTGTTCCCGTGAAAAAAGTATGCTTGCAAGGGACTTTTGTGGAAAACTCACACAGGACAGGTGTTCATACCCAGAAGAAGCAATACAAAGACATTCTTAAGATCTCTCTTAGGAACTTTGGAATTGATTGTGTGACATGGGAGACATTGGCAAAGGACTGCTCAGCATGGTGTGCCCATATAAGAGAAAATTCTGTGCTCTATGAGCAAAGCAGAATTGAAATGTCTCAAAGGAAAAGGATGTGCAAATTTGGAATATACACCCCAAATGTTCACACGGACCATTTGTGCCAGACCTGTGGTACTCATATTCATTTGATCAACCACAATTGGACACATTGAGACTTGACTCTAGCATAGTAATGCCATTTTGGTCCACTTTAAGAACAAAGGACAATAATCTACCTAACCTAATTTCTTCTCTATCAGTTCCCTTAAAATTTCCCCCCTCCATTTTTTTTGTCCACATATAGCACATAGGCATTCAATGTATCCTTTTATGAGAGTTCTCTTTTTTAAATTATATTTTTTAAAGAAGCAAATCTATTTTTTTTTTGCCCTTTTTACCTTCCCTCCACCTTAAAAGTGTGAAACAACCCTTGCAGCAAATATATATAGTCAAGTTAAACTAATTCCCACTTTGGGCATGTTCAAAAATTTTATTTCTCATTCTGTACACTGAATTCATCTCTCTTCTGTGAGGATGTAGGTCACGTACTTCATTGTATACCTCATAGTTAGCACATTGCCTAGCCCTTAGTAGATACTTTAGAAATGTTAATTGTCTGTCTGCCTCTGGAATCATGGTTAGTTATTCTGTCAGTCAGAATTCTTAAATCTTTTGAGATTGTTTTTATACTATTATTATATGAAATTTTCTCTTTGTTCTGCTCACTTTACTTTGCATCTATCCATGCAAGTCTTTTCATCAGTTCTTATAGCACGATAAATGTTTCATTATACTGGTGCCATAATTTATCATTTCTCACTTGATGTGGCACCTCAATTGTGTACATTTCTTTGCCATTACAAAAAGAGCTGTTATAAATATTTTTGTACGTATGGATTATTTTCTTTTTTCTTGAATCTCTTGAATTTATTGGTAAGGCTGGTAACACTATTAGTGATAAAAAAATATACAGTTTGATGACTTTTGGATATAGCTCCAAATGACTTTCTCAAGTGGCAAGACCAGTTTTTAGTTCCACACAAATTGTATTAGTGCCCCCCATCCTAATTTTTTTCTTTTTTGATATTGACAATAAGTTAAATTTGCTGTCTTATTCATTTATTATTTTTTTCAAAATAAAGCTCACTTCTTTTAGAATTCAGTATTTTCTTTCAGTTTTGTAAATCTGTTTTTCTGAATTTCTTTTTTTTTGTTTTTTAAGGTTTTAAAATTGTCTTTAAATTTTTTTCTTTCTTTTATTGATAAAGGTGTTTTATGAATTGTTCTTTCATAATCCAGTTCCTTAGGGTGTTATTTTGTCTTGAATTTTAATCACTTATTCAGTGTCCCTGTTAATGAACTTTTTAATTATATTATGGTCATTAAAAGACAAGCATTTAATATTTCCAATCTTCTGCAGTTGTTTGTGATGGAGTTTCCTTACTCATACCAATAAAACCACAGTCTACATATTCCCTCTCTCCAGCTCTCCTAAAAAACAAATATGGAAATCTTGGTACTAATATATTATTATGTATCATTTACATTGGATATGTTCATAGATATCAGGTGAAAGATCAGGGTAGTAACTGGACCAAAGATTTCACTGATATAGAAATATACTAGGTAAAGAAACCCTCTCTACCAAAATAAGCTGATGCTTTCTTTTCCATGTTCAACTTTAGAGCATTACTTAGGGCATTCTAATGTCAAATAACTTGTTCAAGATCACACAGCCAGTGATGTTAGAAGTATAACTTGAACCCAGGTCTTCCTAGCTCCTAGGCTAGTCTTCTGTACTACTAAGTCATCTATATCTTTATCTGTATTTATGTCGGTATACATTTATATGCACCCTCACATATATAAACACACACATGTATACATATAATACATAATTTTTGCTTACATTTATTTGACATGTTCTGAGGAATATTACTTAGGACTGTATTCATCCTTGACCTTCACTAGTAGAATAGATCATTCTGATACTTCTGTAAGCTTTTCAAAGCATCCTTTTTAAACTTGGGCAATGATATTTTTAATATTTTAAAATATTTATTTTAAATGTTGTTAAACATATAAAAATTAAATATTTATCTTAAATAGTTACAAGATACTATTTGTGATGATATTTTAATAGGTATATTGAAATGGAAATAAACTTTTTTTAAAAGTTCCCAATATCTGCATATTTAGTCTTCTTGATTTGTATAGAATTGAGAAAAAAGCCTTCTTTTTATTTGAAAGTATTGTGATCAGTTGTGGGAAAGATGTGTGGTTAATACTAATCAGTTATGTGTGACTTTTTTTATAAAGTAAAGACAAATGGTCTTCTGAAATGCATTATGTATTTTCAAGTGTTTGGTTGACACCTTTGCATGTTAGCAAATACAATTATTAAGGTCAAACATATAAACAGTAGAGTTCTTTGATTACTAATTCACTTTTTTCTCCATTTGTCAGAAATTGATCACCCATGAGAGGTTTGAAAGTGCCTGTGAAGAACTAAATAATGCCTTACTTCGAGAACAGCAGGCCCAAATGCTTCTGAATGAGCAGGCACAGCAGCTTCAGGAGTTAAACTATAGACTAGAACTGCACTCTAGTGAGGAGGCCGATAAAAACCAAACCCTTGGTGAGGCTGTGAAGGTATGGAAACGTCTTTTGTATACAAGTTTTATTTCCTCTGTCTAGGAGTCTTTGTGAAAATAATATATATTTACTCAAAAGGGAATAGGTTTAAAACTGACATTTTCTCCTCTTTTGCTTTAATAAGGTTTTTTAGAGGCAGGAGCTCTTGTTGTTCTGAGAATACATGGATATCCACAAACAGGTTTTCTTTCAGAGATGACTCATGGTATACTTCAAATATATCAAAATTGATTTTATTGTTAATAAATAAGTAGAGATTTCTCTGCTTATAATGTCCCCATGACACTATATGTCATTCTAATGTCCCTATGACCCACCGTTCATTCCTCTCTTTTCTTGTACCTGCCATCAGTTTCCATTCCTGTAGTTTGGAGCTCCAATTTCCCTTCAGTCATTCTTTTTTTCTTAAAGTAAAACCCAAAGTTTAATATTATGTACTATGAAATAATGGTATTGGACTTATTTTGTGAATAGAGCAGACCTGACTGCCTCTAGTATGTAGGTAAGTGGTACATTAAAAAACAAACAAAAACAAACCAAAACACTAGTTTTCCTAATAGGATAGATGTGAGGAAACTTTTGTAAGTCATACTTTTGTGCTTCTCTCTCAACTTGTTTGAGTCTGACAATTGAAGGAAATCAGGCATTCCTCACTTGCTCCTGAAGAAAGAACACATAAATGCATTAAGAAGAAAAATGACTTTAAAAAATATTGTGCAAGTGGAGGGACTGTCTAAAATGGAAAATGAACAAAAGGAAAAAAACATCAACTCAATTTTAAAAAATATAGTGAAGCAACTGAATCAACTCAAGGACTACAAGCAATACAAGATGTCTTCAAATGAATAAACAGAATTTAAAGAATTAATTTACATAAATATCACATGGTCAAGTAAAATAAGAGTTTGAAGAAAGTAAAAGAAAACATTGTCTCAAACTTAAAATGAAAAGGTACAAAAATGATTAAGAGAAAAAAAATAAAAATTACCAAGATGGAGCCTGTAAAACAAAAAACCTTAAAAAACATAGAAGCAACTAATGACAAACTATATAATAGAAAGAAGAAAAGCACACCATGCTGAGACGTTGAAAACACAAGGTGTCCCAAAAGATTTTCCCCCAGGATATGTTCAGATTCAAGGGAGAGCCTGGGATGGTGAATTAGATCTAAGTGGCATGATTTCAGCATTATTGAAATTGCAGAAAATTTAGAAAATGAAAATTGCTTTCATACAGTAAAAAGACTCCCTGGATTGGGAGTCAGAGGCTCCAAGTTCCAAAAGCACCTTTGCAATTTATTGCATGACTTCAGGAAAAATTAGTTAGCTTTCTGGACCTCAGTGGCATCATCTGTACAGTGAGGTGTTTTACTAGATGAAATATGAAATCACTTATAACTTGAAAACGATATTCTTAAAACCATATCCTATGAAATTCTGAAAGAATATTTCATAGAATTAGGAAGAATAAGTTTTCAAATATAAACAGAAAGAATCTGGATCATGACAAGAAAGAATGCAAGATTTAACATGTTTAAACATGTAGTTCAGCCCCAACATTATGATGATAAAGAACAGTTACTTCCGACATTCAGAATTCAGAAATCACTTACCAAGGTCACAACTGATTTTTAAAAGACAAGAAATTATAAAATTTAGACATACAGACTATAATATCAGAATTAACTATGTGGCTAAATTCCAAATTTCTTTTGAGAAGCAGTCAGCCCAAGTTTTCAGAGACCTCTATTCCGTTATAGTGTTCAAACAGTAATCAAGCTTCCCATTCCCCATACGTTTATTTAAAACAATTTACCTGCATTAAGTTGAGATGATTTGATTGCTGACAAAATGTGAGACTTGTTTTAGCCTAAATCCCTCGCTGTTTCTGAAGCATATTTAAGAGAAACAGTGAGAAATAAAGGGTTAAATGCCTGTTAGGGTAGAGTGACCCAGCTGAGGTTGGAAGAAGAGAGAAATGATCTGAGCCCAGAACAAAACTGTTTGCACTGATAAAGAGAAATCGAAGGTAAATAACTTTTCATGGTCATTCATTTGTCAGGCATCTGAAGGCCTTTCATATGAAAGAGGAGCTTAACGTATTTGTTTTGTTTATCTTCAGAAAGCAAAACTACAAGAAACAAGTGGAGCTTCAATGAGAAAAATTACATCTTATATAAGGAAAAACCCAGCCTGATAATTAGAACTACCCAAAAATGAAATATCTTTTGAAGTGGTATTTTTTTCTCATTAGAGGGCTTCAAATAAAGGCTGAATGTTCAAGATAGAATCACTGCTATTCCAGAGCCTATATGATTCACATTAAAGAAATTTTCATTTGTGTGCTGAATTGTTTTTTAATGATGACTTTTATCAAAAAATATTGTCTGTGAATGGCTAGGAAGCAAGTAAACGTTTCCCAAGTGTGAATGTAAATACAATTCCTTAAGAGCTACATCAGTTTGTCATCAAATATTTACTCTGAATCTTAACCTGAGACATTTTGAGATATGAAATAAAATCAATTCAAGGTTTTAAATTTTAAAAATTCTTATTTATCATTTACTTTTAACATTCTTTTCTTTTAAAATTTTGAGTTCCAGATTCTCTCTGTTCCCCTCCCTCACTCACCCAACTGAGAAGGCAAGCAATATATCAACTATACATGTGAAATTATGCAAAACATATTTCCATATTAACCATGTTTCCAAAAAAGCAAGAAAAATGTAAAAAGTGAGAAAATTATACTTCAGTTTGCACTCAGAGTTCATCAGTTCTCTTCTCTGGTGGGGGATAGCATTTTTTCATCATTAGTCCTTTGGGATTGTAGGATTTTTTGGAGATCATTCTGACACAATTAACTTACTTCCATGCCCTAATAATGATAAAGTTCTTAGGATTTACATGTATCATTTTCCCCTATAGGGATGTAAATAATTTAGCTTTATTGAGACCTTTATGATTACTCTTCCATGTTTACCTTCTTAGACTTCTCTTGAGTCAGATTTTTCTATTCAGCTCAGATCTTTTCATCAAGAATGGTTGAAATTCCTCTCTTTCATTAAATGTTTAATTTTCCCCCTGAAGGAATATTTTTTCTGCGTAGATGATTCTTGGTTGTAATCCTAGCTCTTTTACCTTCTAGAATATCATCTTCCAAGCTCTCTAGTCCTTTAACATGGAATCTGTTAAATCTTATGTGATTCTAACTGTAGCTCTATGATGTTTGAATTCTTTCTGGTTGCTAGCAATATTTTCTCTTTGATTTGGAAGCTCTGGAATTTGGCTATGATATTCTTAAGAGTTTTCATTTTGTGATTTCTTTCAGGAAGTGAATCAGTGGATTCTTTCAATTTTTATTTTACTTTCTGGATCTACAGTAATTTAAGCTCTTTTTATGATTATGACCTTCAGCTAGTCAAATAATTCTTAAATTATTTCTTCTTGATCTATTTCCTAGGTCACTTGTTAGTAAAATATTTCATATTTTCCTCTTTTTTTTCCTTTTGACTTTGTTTTATTGTTTCTTGGTGTCTCATGGAGTAATTAGTTTCCACTTGCCGAATTCAAATTTTTAAGGAATTGTATTCTTCTGTGAGCTTTTGTATCTCTTTTTCCAATTGGTTAATTCTGCTTTTTAAGGAATTCTCTTTAGTGGATTTTTCTTCTTTTTTTGTTAACCATATGACCAATTTTATTTTTAAAGATATTTTCTTCAGTATTTTTTGTGCTTCTTTTACCAAACTGTTAATTCTCTTTTCATTATTTTCTTGCTCCACTCTCATTTCTTTTCCCTTTCTTACTCTATCACTCTAATCTCTCTCTAACTCTTCTAGAAATTCTTGTTGCCTTTGGGTCCAATTAGCTTTTTTCTTTGAGTGTTTGTTTGTAGCTGTTTTTACACTGTTGTCTTCTTCTAAATTTATGTCTTGGTTTTCCCTCCTACTGTAGTAGATTTTTATGGTCAGATTATTTTTTTGTTGTTGTTCGCTTATTTTTCCAGGCTATTTTTTGGCTCAGAACTTTATGTTACAATTGGGCTGTGCTCCCCTGGGGATTGGGAGTTGTGCTGTGCTAAGCTTTGGGCTTTTTTGTAGTATTTTCAGAGCTAATTGTGATGATCTGTATATTTTGGTGCTTCCAAAGTGATGTGACCTGGAGAAAGATATGTCGACTTCTCTTCTAGTCTGTGCTCTGACCTTTACCTCGGAAGGGCCCCTGTTATTATGCAGTCACTAACATTTCGATTTTCTTTGCTTTGGAACTACTGTAAGGGCTGCTGCTCACTTGTGTCTGACCAGCAGTGCTCCTCTCTACTCTGTAACTGTGACCCAGAACCATGTGAGGGCAGTAGAATTGCCAGTCAGTACCATCTGTACTCAGCGCCAGCAGTGAGTCCCTTGTTATCTCTTTCTGACCCCCTAACTCTCTCTTATCTGAGAGCTCCTGAAGCCGCTGCTGCTGTTGTGACCCTGAATGTGTGGCCTCCCAGCACACCTCCTCCTCTGTTTCACAGACTTTTTCTGATGACTCTTGAGTTTTCTTAGGCAGGAAAAATGTCTCACCTTGACCTTTGTAGCCTCTGCTGCTCCAAAATTTGATTTGGGGAACTGTTTTAAAGTTGTTGGGAGGGGAATGTTGGGAGAATTCAGCTGGGTGGCTACGCCAAATCTGCCATCTTGGCTTCTCCTCTCTTAAGTCAGTGAGAGGTTTTACAGAGATTTTTAAAACATTAGTTTAGATCCTGTGTTGAGTTGAATCAAACTTTTCTGTTGCTTAATTTTGATTTGAATTCCCAATAAAAAAAATTATCATTGGAATTATTACCTTGATTTTTTTTTTACATCCAGAGATCCAGAAAGTGCCATTCTCTGTACTGCTTTTCTAGATTCTAGGTACTTTAACATGTGGATCTATTGGTATAAATCATAATGAAGTAGGGAGAACAATATTATCTTCTGATATAAATCCCCTTTGTAAAATATCACAGGTCAACATAACACCATTTTCTTGTATTAATGTACCTATTTAAAAGGTCAAAGATCACTACATTAATTGCCATTTCTTTCTCCATATTCTGATATTTGTCTGAGCTGAGCCAATACTATGATAACTGAGAATTTTATAGCCTAACACTTGAGAATTTTATAGCCTAACACTTGAGATTGAGACTAATTCTTACATGTCTTTCTAGAATCTAGACTATATAAGACTAATTCTTACTTGAGTCTTTCTAGAAGCTTGATTAAAGCATTTTGGAAAATGGTGATTTCAAATCAGAAGCTATTAAGTAAGATAAAGAAGAGGTCCCACTGCCTTCCTCCTTTCTATTCAGGTGTTGCTGAACAGAGCTGGAGGAAATCACAAAACCATGCTGATTGGATTCAGTGCAGATTTGTGTTGGCAAGCTTCATCTAGGCTTTACCTTTCCTCCTCCACTGTAGCTATCCCAGACCTTGCCTCTCCTCAGACTCCTTCTAACAGCCTTCCTGCTGTTCTCGCCTCTTTGTCCAAGCATCCTTGTCATACCCACTGACTGACTCCGAGGAGTTCAGTTATCAAATGTATGCAGATAATCATGGTTCAGGTTCTATTGAACTTCAGTGTCACATATTATTTTGAAATATAATTACGAAAACTTTGAAAAAAAGACTTATGGACTCTAGGTTAAGAATCCTTTCTGTATAGAAAGTCCCTGTTCCGTTAAGACTCTGGTAAAAACTTTCTCCTTGGCAAATAAATACCTTTCATGTGAAAATGTGCTTCCTGCTTTTTGCTTTGTTTTATGTTAATCATCAGAGGGTCACTGAATACAATTATCTCACTTCTGTCAAGGAAACTTGTATGATTCTGACAATTGCAAAGGAATTGTTTAAGGAGACATTTTGATACATTATATCTATTTTAAAAATGTCGTTGTCAAACAATAAACAGAAGCTTGCTTTCCCTCAGTCAGTTGTGTGGCTTTAGATACGTAGTTGGCTGTAGAATTTGGGCAGTTAAGTGCCACATTTGGGGCCTGGAGTCAGGAATATGCTTCTTTCTGAGTTCAAATCTGATTTAAGATGCTAGCTGTGTCATCCTGGGCAAGTCACTTAACCCTGTTTGCCTCAGTTTCCTCATCTGTAAAATGGAAAAGGAAATAGCAAACCACTTTGGAATTTTTATCAAGAAAACCCCAAATGGCATCACAAAGGGACAAATGTGACTGAGAAAACCGAACAATTGCTGTAGAATATTGTTTACAAAACCTTGCGTGTTCCTTCTTCAGTTGTGCACTGGATGTATGTTCAGATTATTTTAATTCAATTTTTGTTTAGCTGTAAAAGTGGACATGTTCCTTGGTAGTTAGTGGCATTCTTTTATTCACCAGTTTTTCATAACAATAAGGTATGAATTTTCCCAAGGCATTGCATCTTTCTGTCTTTCCAGTTCTTTTTTTTTTTTTAATTTATTTATTTAACTTTTTACATTCATTTTCACAAGATTCTGGGTTCCAAAATTTTCTCCCCATTTGTCCCCTCCCCCCTCCCCAATACACTGAACATTCTAATTACCCATATCACCAATCTGCCCTCTCCTTTCATCCCTCCCTTCCCTTACCCCATCTTCTCTTTTGCCCTGTAGGGCCAGATAACTTTTTATTTCCCATTAACTGTATTTCTTATTTCCTAGTAGCAAGAACAATATTCAACAGATGTTCCTAAAACTTTTGAGTTATGGCTTCTCCC
>JAQQSK010005924.1:0-14680 GCA_028658325.1 Potorous gilbertii
CTTTTTTTCTTTTTTAATATATTTTTATTTATTTTGTTAAATATTTCCCAATTGCGTTTCTTTTGAGCTGTTTTGATTCTGCTTTACTCCTAGAGCACAGCATCTTCTCTGATGATTATACACCAGTTGGGCCAGTATCTCCCATGTCACACAATCAATTCCAAAGCTCTTAAGAGACACATTGAGAATGTCCTTGTATTGCTTGTTCTGACCATCATGTGAGTGCTTGCCTTGTGTGAGCTCTCCATAAAATAGTCTTTTAGGTAAACCTATGTTTTGCATTCCAACAATGTGGCCAGCCCATCAGAGTTCTGCTCTCTGAAACAGAGTGTGAATGCTTGATTGTGAAGCTTAGATGCTTAATTTACTGTTTTGCTGAAT
The DNA here is from genome assembly GCA_028658325.1 of Potorous gilbertii. Taxonomy (NCBI): domain Eukaryota; kingdom Metazoa; phylum Chordata; class Mammalia; order Diprotodontia; family Potoroidae; genus Potorous; species Potorous gilbertii. Next base: position 382 of record JAQQSK010005924.1, read on the forward strand.
GTGTTGATTTAAAAAAGTGATGGAGAAAACATTAATTATACTGATTAAACTTAAATATGTTCTGCTTTCCTGAAAACCAGGGTGTTAAACATTTGCTAGAACACTTCTGTCCCCACCCCACTAATTTGCAAAAGTAGGAAGTGTGCAGGTATGGAACATTGGCTACATTTTCATATTTGTAATATATATTTATGTGTACAGATATGCATTTCTGCATATATATATATATATATATATATATAAAACTTTTACTGGTTATTTTTCTCTTTTCCTTCTTCACTTTAAAAAAATATGGGATGGCTTTTTGGGAGTGGTAAAGGGGAAGGATTGAGGGAGAAGTTTAGGTGATATAAAAACAAAATATGTCAATAAAATTCATTTTTTTAAAAAATATATTTAATGTGAGAAGCAGTATGGTCTAATGGAAAGTTCACTGAATCCAAGAATCTGGGTCCCATTCAAGGACAGCTAGCTAGAAGATTCAGTGGATAGAGTTGGGGGTGGAGGAGACTTGCAGCCTTTAGGTCCTCAAGTGTGGCCCTTTGACTAAATCCAAACTTCACAGAACAAATTCCCTTAACAAAAAGATTTGTTCTTAAAATTTGGAACCAGTCAAAAGACTACAAAAAAGGACTAGAAGGTCACATGTGACCTCAAGGCCACAGATTCTCCAACCCTAGTAGAGCATTGGACATGACATCAGGAATACTTGAGTTCAATCTGGCCTCAGACAACAGCTATAAGATCCTAATCAAGTCACTTGACCTTTGTTTGTTTCAATTTCTTCAGTTGTAAAATGAGGCTGTTAACTGTACCTATCTCAAAATCAAAGAGTGAGATTTGTAAAGTGCTTAGCCCAGGACTCAGTACATATTGGATACTTAATAAATGTTCATTTCTTTCCTTCTACTTTTCTGTCATTTACTAGCTTGTCACTTTAGACAAGTTATTTGATCTTTTGGGACTTCTATTTCCCATTCTGGTTGGAGGAGGGGTTAGAAAACACTGGTTTTAGAATCTGATTTAAGGGATTTGAAAATCATAATTTGACTTTTCCTCTTATTTCTTAGGTGACCTTGAACCAATCATTGTCCCTGTCTAGCCCTTGGTTTCAGTTTCATTTATACATGAGATTGTTGAAGCTTATATGAAATGATGCAGAGGATAAAAACAGAGACTATATATGCTCTGACTGCATCCTTGTTAAAAAAAAAAAGTCAACAGGAACAGACAATAAAAAACGATATACTGGACAATGCAAGTCCCATTCTGCCAGAGGTAAAGAATACACCCCTCCTTCCTGTTTAATAAGATAATTAGACTTGGGGAGAGGGAGGTGGAGAGGAAGTATAGGTTTTTGTCCAAACAAAATGTATCAAGAAAATGATTTTATTTTTAAATGAAATGACTTTATTTTTAAATGAAATGACGATATGATGTCTGTGGATCCTTCCAGGTCTAAAGTCTTATGTTTCTTCCATTACATGATCTCTAAAGTAATGGCATTCTCTGTTCTTTTAGTCTACGAATGAATGAATAAGGTCCTATGCTTGGTTTTCCTATGGAAAATGAGTAGATGAAGAATACAAAGTTTCTTCTCTCAGCTTGTTGTCTGGTAGGGATGGCAAAACATAAATCTACGCCAAGTTAACTATCAAGAAGACCAATACAAGAAGAAAATACCAAGGAGACCACCTTTTTTTGTAAGGTCACAGGGGATGATACCCTTTATCCAACTCATCAAGCATTTTTTCCTCTACCTTCATAGTCTCTCTTTTGTCCTTCTCTCTTTCTCCATTCACTTGGCAATCACTCCTTCAAGGCTTTTGTCACTTCTAGCTGCAGTATTAAATGATTATCCCTGCTTCCAGCCTCTCTCTAACCTATCTTCCATATTGCCAAACTGAAATTTCCTAAAGCTCAGATCTGACTACACTCTTTTATTTAAAAAACTTCAATGACCATTGCCTCCAAGAAAACATGTAATTCTCTTGCTTTACAGTAAAGTCTTTCAATGCTCCATTCTACTTTTCCAGACTTATTTCATATTATTTCCCTTTATGAACCCTAGGCTCTAGTCAAACTGACCTAGTCATTGTTTTCTATACACAGTATTCCATCTCTTGCCTCAAGTGCTTTGCTCAGGCTGTGCCTCAAAGCAACAGTGCTCTTCCTCTTCACCAATGCCTCTTGGAATCCCTAACACACATCAAGGCTCAACTCATGTGCCACCTCTTATATAAAGTCTTTTTTTGTCCACTAAGTTGTCTGTGCTCCTCCTATACCCATTCCACTAGAAGACTCTTGGTACATATTTTATATCTTCTTTACTATGTATTCGTAAGATCTTCCCAAGAAGATGCAAACTCCCTGAAGGCAAGAATTCTTTTTGTTTTGTATTTGTACACCTAAATGGCAAGGAATATCATGGGTACTTAATAAAAGCTTGAATTAAATTAATTGCTAAGTGGTAATAACAGATAAAATCCTAGCCTACTGATTGTCATCTCAACATAGTAAAACGTAAAGAGTCCTGTATGTGAGGTCATGGGACCTGAGTGTGAATCTCAGTTCTGCTTGTGTATCTTGGGAAAGTCTTTGATCACACTTAGGTCTTTACTTTCTCACCTGTAAAATGAGGAGTTGCTCTCGATGAATTCTGAGGTCCTTTCCAGTTCTTGATCTCTATAAGCTTCTATGTTCTTTCTACTATATTCTACCTTTTCTTGTGATCCCCCAAGGCTTACCTTCTCCAAGCTAAATATTCCCATTTCCTTCAACTAATCTTCAGCATAATCTACTTACTCTACAGAATAGTATATGAAATACATGTGGTCTACAGATAGTTTATATAGTCATCCTAGTAACCATCTTCTGGGTGAAATCCTGCCTCTCCATGACCTTTCTCTAATATGGCGCCCACAAGCGAACATTTGACCATTTCTCTCAATCACATCCCTGCTGCACTATGCCCTATTCCCTGAAATCCAACACCCTCCTCTTCAGTCTAAGGGATCAGAGCCTATTTTTCCCTTGGAAGGACTGGGGCTTTGAATGTAGAGGCTAAATGGGAAGCTTGAGTCTGATGGAAAGAGAACAGAATCTTCTGGAGTACTGAAGGAAGGAGGCAAGTGGGTGAATTTTAGAGAAGCACTGATGGGATGAATCTTATTCTGGGGGTATAGGATGGTAGAGTTCTTTTGAGTAGCCAGGGATAGGAAAGACCACATGCAAACAACTATGCACAAAACTATATAGTGGAGAAGGCACTTTAAAAACCCTCAAGCACCCTAGAAATGGGAGCTGCTGTTTTTATGACACCAGAATTCAGACCTGCTATTTGTCTTCGACCTAGAAACAGAGAATCAGCATAGGCCCCTTGGGGCTAGGCTGGGCTAGCAGTCTGTTTTTCAGTTAGAGACCCCACCCAAGTATCTGCAAAGAATAGGAGACTATGAAATGGGGCTCTCAAGGGTGGCTATCAATAGTAACTTTGTGGGTGGTCTCAGCTCAGGAAAGGGTAAAACAGAGCAATTCTAGAGAATTCAATTTCTGGGTGGGAGAACTATCAGTGACAGGCAGAAAAACACACCCTGAGAAAATTTTCTGGTTCCTGTCTTCCCCCCATACGCCACTGATGACTCAGCCCTTAGGAATGATATGAGGGCAAGAGAGAATTTGGGGGACCACCCAAGGACTGCAGATGGAGAAAAGTCCTTTGAGGTGAACTTAAAGACTGAAGTAGGAAAAGCTGGGAAGGTGCTAAATTGCAGGTAAAAGAGAGACAAATATCAAGAGCCAACTTTTATTTCTTAACTCTCAGATTGACACTTTCTTCTTGGGCCTCATTTCTCTGATTTTTTTTAAGGTTGCATATTCACCATTTCTCAACTTTTCCCAAACCTCTTGGTCATTTCAGGGACATTGGACACCACTTATATCACCCAGGGTGTAAACATTTGTTAAATAAGAGAGACCAAGACTGCTAAGCAGAGAATCATGGCATAGTATCATAGATGAAGCAATGGAAGAGGCCTTAGAAGCCATCAGCTCCAATTCACTGATTTGGCAAATGAGGAAACCGATGTCCAGCATAGTTTAGTGACTTACTGAGGTCACAAACGTAAATAAGCATCAGAAGGGGGACTTGAAACCAGGTCATCTGACTCCAGAGTCAGTGTTTTAACCACTGTGCTGCAAATCACAGAGTACCTGGCCTCTTGCTTTATATACCTGGAAACTGAGGAGCAAATAGTGGGAAATGACTTGTCCAGTACTCAGATTCAGATGTTTGGACTCCTCATTCAAGTTTCTTTGCACTATACTGTACCACCTCCATTTTCCATTGCTATCTTTTTCTTGCACAAAGGTTTGGTGATCTCTTTCCATTTGTTCTGAGCTCTGCTACACAGAGAGACAAGACAAGATTGCCCAAGAGATGGTCATAGATATGTGGAGTTAGGATATTCTAAACTCAGGCCCAGATAGACTACCTGAGGTCAAACTCTCAATCTTCTGTGGTCTCCTAATCATGAAGGAAGGGTTACTTAAGTAGAAGTTCAGTCTAGACAAGGGGTGGGAAACCAGCAGCCTTGAGACCACATGTGGTTGCAGGTTCCCCATCTCTGGTCTAGATCATCAGTTTCCAGTCTTTAATGAATAGCCCCATGGTTGGAGACACTATAGGAAACTAGGATGAGACATTTTCGTCATTCAATAACATAATTCAACAGATATTTATTGAGAAATTACCAGTATCATTAAGGTATTGTACTTAGTATAGTAGTGGAGAACTAAAAGACCATGGCTCTTCTTGATTCTTTCTCTTAAATATTTCCCAAAATGTATTCCAGGGCATTTCTGGAGACTTGCCTGCCATGACAAATACCTTTGTTCTGCTTCCATCTCTCTGGCCATTCTTTCTTTGTCTTTCTCATTGGTGCCTACTTTTTCTCCTTCCCCTTATATAGGTAATCTCTCAACGCTATGACATTGACTCTCTTCTTGTCCCTCTTTATACTTCAGTGACTGAAACTTTACTCCCATGGTCTCACCTACAACCTCTATGTTGATAACTCTATGTAAAATTGCAGTGAATAAAATGCTGAACCTCAGGAAGACTTGAGTCTCCAGACTCAGACATTGACTGGCTGTGTGATCCTGGGCACATCACTTATCATCTGTCTGGCTCCACTGGTAATAATAGCACTTACCTCCTAGAGTTGTTGCAAGGATCAAATGAGATATTTACAAAACACTGAGCATAATGCCTGACACATAGTAGGTGTTTATTATTTCCTTTTTCTTTTCCATCCTTCCCTCCTTCTCTCCCTTCTTCTTCCTCTCTCCCTTCCTTCTTCCCTTCCTTCTGTCCTTCCTCCTTCCCTTTCTTTCTTCCTTTGTCCTTCCTTCCTTCTTTTCTTCCTTTCTTTCTTTTCTTCCTTCCTGCATCCAGCCCTGAATCCTTTTCTGCTTGACAGACCCACATCTCTAATTATCTATAGGATATCTCTACCAAGATATCCCAATAGCAGTCAAAAAATAATGTCGGTTTCCTCCCCTGTAAAATGAGGTAGTTGAAGTAGTAATTCAATTTAACTTAATTCAATAAACATTTATTAAGTGCCTACTAAAAGTCAGGCATTGTGCTAAGCATTGGGGATTCAAAAAGAGGTAAAAGTGCCTGAAGTCAAGCAACTTATAATCTAATGGGGAAGACAACACATATATACAAATGCATACAATGTAAGCTATATAGAGGATAAATAGGACATAATTAGTAGAGGGGGGCACTGGAATTAAAAGAGGTTGGGGAAGGCTTCCTGTAGAAGGTAGGATTTTAATTGGGATTTAAGCCAGGGAGGTCAATAGTCAATATCAAGGGGAGAGACTCTTCTAGGCATGGCAGGCAGAGAAAGTGCACAGAGCTGAGGGATAGAGTTTCTTGTTTGTGGAACAGCCAAGAGGTCAGCATCACTGGATTGAATTTGAGTTGTACTGAGGAGTAAAGTATAAGAAAGTTTGAAAGGTATTTTGGTTTGGTTTTTCTCATGGTTTCTCCCATTTGTTTTAATTCTTCTGTGCAACATGATTAATGTGAAAATGTGTTTAAAAAAGAAAATTAGGAAGCTAGGAAGGCACAAGTTTATGATTATGAAGGATTTTGAATGCAAGTAGGGTATTTCGCATTTGTTTCTGGAGGCAATAAGAAGCCATTGGAGTTTGTTGAGTACAGAAATAAACAAGATTAGGCTTAAGTGACATGTCTCTGAAATCTTATGATCTTGTTTCCAAAACTAAATTCATTTCCCAGTTTAAGCCTAGCTCTCTTCTATTTCTGTTGATGTTACCACACCCCCCTCCCAAGGTGACTTCAGAATTTCTTCTTCTTCTTCTTTTTTTTTTTTTTGATTCTACCCTATTTCTTTCCCCCTATAGATAAGAAATATTCAAGTCTGGTCAGTTCTTCCTTCCCAATATTTCTCAAATTCATTCCCACCCTCTTTCATTCCAGTGACCATAACCTTTAATCAGATATTCATTACTTCATTCTTCTAACATTAGTCTACAGACTCTCTCAGACTTGGAAGGGACCTTGGAGGTTATTTATACTATCTCTTACTTGAACAGAAATCCTTGTTGCAATATGCCTGAGAAGTCATCATCTAGCCTTTCTTTCCAGAGGAAACCCATTCCATTTTGGGCAATTCTGGTTGTTAGACTTTTTGTTTTGGTTTTTCCCATTCTGAAATTCATTTCTATGTATTAAATAGAGAAAATAAATCCAAAATAAGAGTGCTTCTTTTGTCTCTTAGTTGTCCGCAATTATGATCCTGCCTACCTCAACTGATAAAAGAGTGCTGTACTTTCAATTCTAAACTTAGAGTCATGGAACCCTAATTCAAATTTTGTCTTTGTCACTTACAACCTGTGTGAACCTGGGAAAGGCACTTTACCTGACTGAGCCTCTGACACTCTGAAATCCACTTCACCTGGTTTGATGATCCTAAGCAGCATACTCATTGCATCTTGACCTTCCTCTAGCTTCAACAAGGCCCAAAAGGGAATTTTTATTTTCTATTGGGTCACAAGTTTCTGTCTTTAACTTCTATTTTGTTCAGTATTGTTTGCACATCTTTCCAATGAGATATTTCACATTATCTTCTATTTTTTCATTCTTTTGGTTTTGTTTTGTAATTTCTTAGTTTCTCATAAAGTCATTATCTTCCATCTACTCCATTCTCATTTTTAAAGAACTATTTTCTTCAGTGAATTTTGAACCTCCATTTGGTTAATTCTGCTTTTTAAAGCATTCTTCTCCTCGTTGACTTTTTGGACCTCTTTTGCCCGTTGAGTTAGCCTATTTTTAAAGGTATTATTTTCTTCAGCATCTTTTGGGGTCTCTTTTAGGAAGCTGTTGACTTGCTTTTCATGATTTACTTGTACCACTCTTATTTCTCTTCCCAATTTTTCCTCCACCTCTCTTTCCTGGTTTTCAAAAATCCTTTTTGAGCTTTTCCATGGCCTGAGACCATTGCATATTTATTTTGGAGGTTTTTAGATGCAGAAACCTTGACTTTTATGTCTTCCTCTGATGGTATGCATTGTTTTTCCTCATTCAGAAGGATGAAAGAAAATACCTGCTCACCAAGAAAGTAACCTTCTATAGTCTTATTTTTTTCCCCCTTTTTGGGCATTTCCCAGCCAGTTACTTGACTTCTGAATCCTTTGTCAAGAGGAGGGTATACTCTGGGAACCTATAAGTTCTCAGTTTCTTCAAGATGGCACAATCAAGGGAGAGGAGTTTACTCTCCTGGCCTGCACTCTGGTCTGGGAGCAACCAAAAGCACTCTGTTCTGCTCAGGATCTACTGGTAGAGTTCCCTCTCCAGAGCTTCCACCAACTCCACCAAGCCAGAACTCCTCCTCCTCACCCCAAATCGGCCACTCAAAGCTGAGATCCAGATCAGTGGCTCAATTCCCCCAGGATCTTTAGGCCAAGGGCTCCAAAAATGGGGTTGCTGCTGCTAATGAGGCCAGACTACATTCCCTTCTCACCCAGGTGAGAGAGTTTTCTCACTGACTTTTGAAACTGTCTTTGGTGTTTGTGAGTTGAGCAATGTAGGAATTCCTGCTGCTGGTGGCACCCTGAAGCCTGTTGGTTCCTGTCCCTGCTGGCCTATGCTGGGCTGTGCTCAGAGCCCACTGCAGTAGACCTTTCCTGTTGGCCTTCCAGGCTGTCTTGGGTTGGAAATCTCTTTCACTCTGTTGTATTGTGGCTTCTGCTGCTCTAGAATTTGTTTAGAGTCATTTTTACAGGTATGTTATGGGCTGTGAGGGGGTTTCTACAGGGCCATCTGCCATCTTGGCTCCACCCTTTGCACATCTTTAAAACAATTACTGTGACATATTAAAAATTATATGTAGGGTAAGGAGGGGGAAGTTGGTCATATCTTCCTGCTAAACTGAGCTAACTCTAGAAGCAGAGACTGTATCTTATCTAAACTTTATAAGTCTTCCTATTCCCAACAGGACAGAGACAGGAGTCTCTGTACACAGTAGGCACTTAAATACTTTCTCAAAGAATGAGGGAATTCCTTGACCACAGGAACTGCTTGCTTAGCACCTGAGGGAGATACAGAGGTAAATGTGTTATGATGCTTCACAGGGAACTCCCAGGCTATCAAGTTAAGAACGATTTGCGTGAAGTCAGACCCAGCTTCAGACACATACTAGCTGGGAGGTCCCTGGGCAAGACATTTGACCTCTGTCTACATCATTTTGCTCAGCTGTAATATGGGGATCATATCACCTATGTCACTGGATATGAGGATTAAAGAGATAATATTGTAAAGTGATTAGTGAGGTGCCTGGCATATGGTAGGCATTTAATAAATGCTTATCCCCATGCCCCCAATTGCTAGTGCTCTCTCTTCCTTGAATTTTTCACTACTTCATAGTTTTATATATGTAGTTATAGTTCTCATATTTATTTCGTATTTGTTTTGCATTAATTTTACATATGGGTATGTTGCTTCTCCCTGTAGAACATAATTTCACTACCTCATGAACTGTTTCATTTTCTTCTTTGGTTTTCAGTTAAAGGCCCCATACAAGTATCTGCAAAGGATAAGAGATTATGAAATAAAGGTCTCAAAGGTGGCTATCAGTATAGTACCTTTGTGGATGGTCTCAGCTCAACAAAGAGGATGTAGAGGGAAAGGACAACTCGGAGAATTTCACTTTCTGGGTGTGATGATTAGAACTTAAAGGCACTTTATACACCATTTACTTGATATGTGAGGAAACTGAGGCCCACAGAAGTTAACATGACTTGTTTAAGACATCACAAACAACAGAATCAGTATGGTTGTCTATTTCTAAAAATATGAAAAGAGTTCAACTTCGCAGAAATCTCTATGTTAGAGAAATGAAGAACACACTATTTCTGAGACTATGTCCCGTTCCCTCCTCCTTTCCTTCCCCTCACTCCAACCTCCCTAGCCCTTCAGTAATCACACCTTATTTCCAAATAAGACTCAGAACCCTCAAGCAAAAGGAGAAAACCTTCATGAACAAAGAGAATGTTAGAGGTTGAAAGGGCTAGAGGTCATTTTGTCCACCCTCCCTGACAATTTTACAAATTAGAAACTGGAATTCTAGAGGTGAAGTGATTTGTCCAAGGTCACACAGCTGATCAGGGGCAGGGCTAGGCTTGGACCCTGGTCTCTGCAGTTCAATGTTAATATTCTTTCTCCCATAACCATACTGATTCTAACAGAAGGAGGAGAGGAGAAGGTTTGAGAAGAGGGCACTCTAACATAGATTACGTTCAAATACTGTTCCTGTCATGGAGCAAGGGTAAAAGAGTTGAAAGAATACTAGTCTTGGACTCAGGAAATCTTACTTCTCACAGTAACTCTGCCCTAACTCCCTATGGAACTTTGGGAGGCTCCCATCACCTATCCTGATCTTTGATTTCCTCATCTGAAAAACAAGAGAATAGATTTCTGAGGTTCCTTACAGTATTAAAAGCCTGTGATTACAGTCTTTTCTTCTGCCAACTCACTCTGGCTACCTGCCAAGTGCATGGGGTTTCTTCTCAGAGCACTATACATAAAACCTCCAAGGCAGGGTAGCTGGTGCTGGGGCAGACTGGACTTGGCTCTCTGCTTGCTCATTTGATTCTAAAAAAAAAAAAGCAATCATTCATACTACACAATAAAATAAATTTTGTAGAAGGCAGTCATTATTTTAGAAAAGGAATGCCACTTTGGGTAGTAGAACTTCTTGTTGTGTCGTTTCAGTAGCATCTGACTTTGTGACCCTATTGGGGGCTTTCATAACAAAGATACTGGAGTGCTTTGCCATTTTACAGATGAGGACCGAAGAAAAACAGTGTTAAAGTACTTGTCCAGGGTCACCCAGTGAGCTGGATTTGAACTCATGAAGGTCAGTCATCCTGATTCCAAGTCTCCATTGCACCACTTAGTTGCCCAAATCTGGAGGATGTGGGTAGCTAGGTGGCACAGTGGATAGAATAGTGGGCTTGGAATCAGGAAGACTGATTTTCATGAGTTCAAATCCAGTCTCAGATGTTTACTAGCTGGGTGACCCCAGGCAAGTGATTAAACCCTGTTTGCCTTGGTTCCTCTGTAAAATACATTGGAAAAGGAAGTGGCAAATCACTCCAGTGTCTTTGCTAAGAAAACCCCCAAACTGGCTCAGGAAGAGTCAGAGCAATGTTAAGTTGGCTGTGAAGCTGATATCCACACTTCATTTGTATTAGAGCCAAAAGAATATTTTTGGAACAGGCTGTGACCCTTACAGCTAACTTGCAGCTAATCTTGCTCTCCCACTATATGCTCTCTCCTTGTTTAGAATCATACTTTAGACCTGGGGAAGACCTTAGATATCATTGAGTTGAACCTCTTCTTTTTATAGGAAGAATGTCACACAACTTGCCCAAAATCATAACCCAAACACTCTGATTGCACACTCAAGTCCCCCTTCCAGGATATAATTGGACCTCTTTGCTTTGGAAGGAATATGTGATTCCGTTAATTAGGGATCTCTGTAGTTGGTGAAACCTAGCCTCTATCTGATGTCTAGGTCCACAGCACAATCAGTTCCAATGCCACATGCATTGTTGGGCTGACTGGAAGCTCCCAGCCTCTTTTCTCTCCTTCTGAAGAATCTTAATAAAGAGGAGCCCATAATAGAAACCAGCCACTTCCAAAGCAAACCTTTACTCCTTGGCAAGTAGTTATGACTGCTATGGTCTTTGGGATTGTTCTAAGCTTCTCTGTGTCTCCCTTTAATTATGTGAGGAGAGAACACCTTATGGGGAGTATGACTGATTTATAACAATTGTGATAACCATTTAAATTAGGAGCTGTTTGAGAAAAGGGAGTTGAAATAAACAAATGAATAAAATATTTGTAAAGATAAATTTATAGTTCCCTCCCCCTTTAAAGGAGTTGTAACTGGAAGGGAATCAATTAATCCAATCTCATTTGATGGTGGTTCTCAAATCCTTTGGTCTGGGGCCCCTTTTTACTTTTAGAAATTATTGAAGATTCTCCAAAAAATATTTGGTTTACATAAGTTATAGCTATTGATATTTGCCATATTAGAAATTAAAATATTTTAGTATTATTATGAAATAGCTTTCACCTCACACACACCTGAAAAGATCTTAGGGATCCCATTGGGTCCTTGAACCACACTTTGAGAATTACTGCCCTATAGATGAGAAGACTGAGGCCCAGAGAAATGTAGCTTTATAAGTCCTTCCTTCTCTGGGACTTAACTTCCTCATCTGTAAAATGAGTGGATTGTGCAGGCAGCAAGTGATAAAATCAGAATTCAAATTCAAGTGAGCCTCTCAATCCAATGTTCTTTGCATTGGACCATCCATCTCTTCCTTTCTTGCTCTTCCTTTCCTTATTTCTCTTTTTATTACTTTTCTTCCCTCTTAATTTCTTCTTTTCTTTTTCTTTCTTTCTTCTAGTGCATCCTGGGTCATCTCCAGTCATCCTGATGAATATCTAGTCACTGAATTCAGATGGCTCTGGAGGAGAAGTGAGGCTGGTGACCTGCACAGCCCTCCCTCACTCAAAACAAAGTCAAGCACAAGTCATGTCATTATTTCTCTGATGGCATGGCCTACTTCAGCAACAAAGGACAAACTGATTCTCTTATTTTTTCCTTCCTTTTCTCTGTACCTCATTTTTTCTCTCTTCCTATCCCTTTCTTTTTCCTTTGTAGTTTTCCTCTTCCTATCTCTCTTTTCCCCTTCATTCTTTCTTTTCTTTCTTCCCTTTTCTCTATTTATCTCTTCTTTTTCTCCTTTCTCTCTCTCATTTTGTCTCTTCATTTTTTCTTTCTCCCTTCCTTCTTTCCTTTCTTTTTTCTTTTTCTTTCTCTCTTTTTCTTTCTCTTTTCTCTTCCTGCTTTTCTTTTCACTGCCTCCCTCTTTCTCTCTTTTTGTCTTCCTCTCTTTCTTCCTTCCTTCTTTTCTCCTTCTGTCTTCCTTTCTTTTTCTTCCTTCTTTTATTTCTCTTCTTCCTTCTTTCCTCTTTCCTTCTTTCCTTCCTTCCTTCCTTTCTTCTTTCCTTTCTTTCTTCCTTTGCCAAACAGCTGCCACCCATAGCTGCCAGGCTAAGAGAGGCTAAATGCTTTGCAGATCTTTGCCACTAAGGGTGGAGGGACTCTGTTATGCATAAGGGATTTATCCCAGCACTAAAGTTGCCTGGCCACTCTGGTGTAGATTAAATACACATTTTGGTGGCTGAGATAATTTTTACAGAACCAGACTGGGATTCATTATTTCTAGTTATCCATCAATTGATAGAAGCCAGAAACTCAGCAAAGCAAACAAGAGGATAAATGCATTTTCAAGAAATTGAAACAGGCTTAGTCAAAAAAGAGATAGGAGAAAACAGATATAGGTGCCCAGGTCACAGAGCAGATCCACATTCTGCCAAGAACTGCTTCTCATGGAAGTTGGTGAGACAAATAACCTCATATTCCTTCCCAGAGCTCTCTGGAGTAGAGATGCTTAGTGGGGAAGATAGGAACTGAGAAAATATTTCTCAGCTCAACCTTAGTGAATCTTCTATGGCAGTGTGGCATAAGAAAAGATCTGCATCAAGGAGATAGTGTACTATCTCTCACTAAAGGATTCTAATTCTGGACTCACTCTCACTGAGGTTCAGCCTTGATGGAGTTTATCCTCTGAAACAAAAGTGTCAAACTCAGGATCAGGGCAGCAAGCAGTTGCTGCTACTCCAGAGTGCTGTTTAAAGCAGAATAAAATTCATAGGAAAGTGTTTAACAAAATAAATAAAAATACAATAATATATAATGTTAATTTGTGATTTTCTGAATCAAAATGCAATCCCTAGGAATCTGTTTGTTTGTTTTTTCCCTTTTAAATGGTATTTTATTTTTTCTAATTACACATAAGGACAATTTTTAAGATTCATTTTAAAATAAAATTTTGAGTTACAAATTTTTCCCTCCTTCCCTCACCTTTCTCCTCCCTAAGACAATAAGAAATTTGATATAGGTTATGTATGTGCAATCATGTAAAACATGTTTCCACATTAGTCATGTTGTGAAAAAAGGAGAAAAAAAAACAAAAAAAAGTGAAAATAGTGTGCTAGTTCTCTAGATGTGGATAGCATGAGTCTTTTGGAACTGTCTTGGATCATTGTATTACTGAGAAGAGCTAAGGAATCATAGTCTGATCACATAATGTTGCTGTTTCTGTGTACAATGCTCTCCTGCTTCTGCTTATTTCACTTTGCATCAATTCATATAATTCCAGGTTTTTCCAAACTCTTTCTACTGGTCATTTCTTGTAGCACAATGGCGTTCCATTATACTTATATACCACGAATTACTCAACCCCAATTGATAATCATCCCTTCAGTTTCCAATTCCTTGCCACAAGAATCTGTTTCTATGTGAATTTGACTCCACTGGTCTAGGGTGGTCAGATTCCTCTTCTGACTAACTCTAGTCCCTTTTATAGCCCAAACCCAGAGTAAGTTTCTATGGACAATCTTTAAAGCAGTGATTAACTGTGACTTACATCTAAGGTCTCCCCAAAGGAGAAAGGTGTTCAGTGCATGATACAGATCAGATATAGAGAAGCTATTTATTTCCCCCATATGAAAGAAATATTTAAAATGGAAAACACTCATTCATATGCATTGACAAAGACTTAAAATATGAAACTGTAACCCATAGCTCCTGCCACACTCTCCCAGGAGTTTGATACTTGAAATATT